>JBCEWC010001032.1:0-45379 GCA_038996855.1 Solanum aculeatissimum
TTCTCAAATAATTCAAGTGAGAAAATAACAAATATGATGATAAAATTATTATTCTCCTAACTAGTTAAAAGTCACGAATTTTTTTTTATTTTGATCTAATTATATGAAATATATAGAAAATTTCATAATAATTCAAGCGTATAATTGGAAAGAAACTTTTTGTAGAGTTTTAAACCAAACACAAGATTAAATAGGAAATAATATATCAAACACTTGATAAAAAATAATCACTATATTATTAATCTTTGCGTTACTAATTCCTGTATTACTAATCCATACGTTATTGATCCTTGCTTTATTCATTTTGGTACCAAATAACCCGTAAAGAATTTAAAACGAAGAGGGGTGGGTTGATGATGGGATGCCATTGAGCAATTTAAGGAGGGGGTGGGGGCTACACATATTATTGCGCCCGCAATCTGTTTCTGTCCCTTTTTTCTGCCTTAGCTTCTTACTTTACCGTTGCAATCACACAAGTAAGTAGTTACTGTGTCCAAAAATCTAATTAAATTGATTTTATTTAAATTGCGCTTGATTTAAATTTAATTTTTTAAAAATTAAATTTATTTAATTTGACTTTGAATTTGTTTAATAAAATCAAAAAAATAATTAATTGAATCGATAAACTATGTTCATATAACCAATTGAATCGATAAACTATGTTCATATACATACAATACATTATTTATAAAAATAATTTAAAAACTCTTATGTGCATTTTTATCAAATTTTATTTTTAAATCTATTTATGAAATAACAAATGCTCAAGACAAGAACATTTATTTTATTGATTTCATGTATATGAATGTCTATGACAATTTTTGGTGGGGCTAGAAATGTCGCTCTCTCTTCCTTCTAGACCAAAATGGTGAATTTTGAAACTTTATTCGCGGTAAATTTAGTGATTGTAAATTCTATAATATTAGTTGTTCTAACTATTTTGAATAAATTGTTGTCACTTTTTCTCCGTTTCGAATGTATCATTGGTTTTATTTTTGTATATGGTTAATAATCGAATAACCAAACCGAAATTGATAACAAACAAATAATAAATGTATATTATAATTGATGTGATTTGATTTTGAGAATTTAAAAATCAATTAAATTAGCTTAATTTTAATTTTGACCAATAACCTATCCAAATATATAATACCCCACACATGGAAATTGGAATTTTTCATATAAAAATATAGAGCAAAAGAAGACACCGTCCATGTTATTTTTGGAAGAAATAAATATATATATAGCTAGTTATCAAAACATTTTTCTAGTGATATGGCCATCTTTTTAATCCTTCCAAATTTGAAATTTCAGATTTTATAGGAATGAGAAGATGAAGGTACTATTAGAAAGACTTAAGTATAATGCAAGAACTTTCTAGAAAAAAGAAAGAAAAATAACGATATGAACATCCAAACTCACTTATAGAGTCGATTGGTACAGTGTGTTAGAAAAAACAAATGAATAGTTCAAGACATAATTGTCTCTTTAAATTTTTTTAAAACGAATTTTGTGGAGGATATTTTAAAAAAATTATGTAATACATATTGTTTTTACCATACCGAACCAAACACTGCACAAGAAATAATCTCAAAATAACTAATAGTAGCATTACTAGTGTCAATATCACATACTGTATACTATTCTTATACATCCCAACAAACAACCATTTAATCAATAACCTTGTGTACGCGACTACGTCTGTATGTTATTTTACTCTAGATTTGTCTTGTCATTAATGGAGAAAATATTTTGTACAAAAATTATTTATTGTCATAGGTGATGCTCATTTTACTAAGATAATGAAAAGAGAAATAGGGAATTACAAATGGTATTGGTGGTGAGTATAGACCCATCTTGTGATGGAGGCATAATAAGTCAATTAGACTAGTAAATCTGCATGTTTTGCTCTATTGATAGTAAAATTTTGATACAATGAATTCCAGATAGTAATTAATCATGACATGCACTCTACACCCTTCTTTATTTCTCACACCATTTGGATCAAAACAAGTTGCAATATTCACACAACCAATAAAAATGTATTTCACAATTTTTAAATATCACTTATTCATAAAAATTATCTGGTAAAAAGTTTTTCTCTTCTTTATCTCTTCTTCGCTTGAATTGAGCAAGAATAAATATACTTTACCTATACATCTCTTTTCTTCCATCTCTTGAAGAGAGCGATACTGAAGTAGAATGATATTGAGATCTCTTATCTTGATATCCACATATTTTCAAACGGTAACAAAAACATGAATCTCCTTAAAATTGTTGGTGTAAAATACCACAAATATAATAAATTATAGTTAAAAATAAAATGACAAAATCGAATAAAAATTCATTCAGGCTGAGACACGAATATCTCACTCTCTTTAAGGAGATTCAAGCCCACTGGGACATAATCTACACCGATCCTGCAACAATACACTTGACTTTCCCTCCCTAGCATACAACAACCCAATAACGTTGTATGACTCAAACAACTCTGGATTAGTTGAAGAGTTCAAAACTCCACACAAAAACACCTTCCTTCAACATATAAATACTCTCGGATTAGTTGAAGAGTTCAAAGCTCCACACAAAAACACCTTCATTCAACATATAAATATTCTCTTTTATATAGTGAATATAGTTGAAGACTTAGAATATTTTTCATTAGTCTCAACTCTCTCTTTCAGAATATTTTTCATTAGTCTCAACTCTCTCTTTCACTATTGCACACATCACTACACACTAGAATATTTATCCACACTTCACATCTTTTCTCTCCTACTTCACAAAGGAAGAAACATCACTATTTATAGGTGAGACATTCATCCTTGTCTTGAATATAATTAATGTGGATATTAATGTAGGTAAATGAATAGAGGAATTATACCTTGGAAGTTACATGAGTTACAAGACATAATGAGGTAGAACATGACTTAGTGGTTACATGAGTTACAAGAAATAATAAGGTAGAATAGTGGACAAATAAAGAGTTAGAGGTTATAGGAGTTACATAGAAACTTATTGCCACATTCTACCATTAACTCATGTTACAAATTAATATTTTTAATATTAAAATATATTTTTGCACCAACACAAAACACCCAACTTGGTAGAACAATATGATGAACAAGACCAGTGAGGAGTTTGGTAAAAAGATCAGCTAGCTCAACATTGGTAGAGATATGATGAGCAAATATAAGACCATCTAAAAGCTTGGTGCGAGTGAAGTGACAATCAATCTCAATATGCTTGGTACGCTCATGAATAATAAAAATGTGTGCAATGTGTATGGCAGCCTGGTTATCACAAAAAATAGGAAAAGTCTAGTTGGAGGAGCACGAAGATCAGTAAGCAAATGAACAGTCCAAGCCAATTCAGCCACCGGTTTATTGATGGCTCTGTACTTCACCTCAACGGAATAGAAAGAGACTACTAGTTGTTTCTTGGCCTTCCAATTGATCAAAGAATTCCCAAGAAAATCACAAAAACCAAAAACAGATCGCCGAGTATTAGGACAACACCTCAATCACTATCATAGTAAGCAAAAAGAACCAATGACCGAGAGTTACTAAAAAACACACCAACATCAGGTGTACCCTTAAGATACCATAAAATGTGCAAAGCAACATCCATGTGAGGAGTACGAGGTGCTTGAATAAATTGACTCAAATGTTGGATGGCAAAGCAAAGGCAAGGGCATGTGTTAGTGAGAAAGTTTAGCTTGCCAACATTTAATGACCCAAGGGTCATTTTGTTCATATTGTGTCATTTGCACCATTAGAGCGTTCCTATAGCAACCGCAGGTCATTTATGACTTGCTGGAACTGGCAGCTCAGTTGTCTGGTTGTTCGCTTGGGAGTTGTGCTATTTTGCTTGTTTTAGAAGGTCTTATACCTTAGAAAGTTGACTTTTGTGCACAACGTGGGTAAACGGCTTTAGAATGGAATTCTGTCAGTTCCATCAACTTCAAAATAGTTAAATTAGGCTTGAAATATGGTCGGTTAGATAACTAAGGCCTTCGTATGAGTTTGTATCGAGTTTTGCAATTTAGTCTTTTAAAATTGGCCAATGATTGATTTTGATCAACATTCTTGGAAAATGTGCCCGAATGAAAATTGTTATTCGAATGAAAATTTCAATAGCACAGTTAGTTCTAAAATGTTGAGTTTGGTCTAGAACGACCCTTCATTCAGTTCCCAAGACTTTTGGACTCATTTCGAGCACTTCAGTGGAAATTGGCTAAAAATGATCGTGGGAGTGGGATCCACATTTAGTCTTAATGACATTGTATAAAAATTTTACCTATGCCATTAAGTCCGAAATATCGAATTTGATAGAATAGCATAGTTCGTTTGCGTGCACGGGGTTTTGAATGAGCTCTGAGCATCCCATCAAAAACCAGGGTGAGTATTCAACATTTTAGTGACCCATATTTTTCATATATTTCGAGACTAGTCAGATCTTGTAGATATTTTTGGTCCACTTTTGGGACTCATACTCTTTATTTTATTGTAGTAGCTTTGTACTGGTGACTTCCGGGTTCTAGGAGGATCATTGTATATATATTTAGTTAGTTCCTGCTATTATTTATTTGTATTGTCTCGTATATATTGATTCAATTAGTTTTTCCCCTTATATCCATTGCTTACAGTTCTGAGTTATGGATTGACTTACCTATCGGTGAGTTATGGAGGTACCATCATGACCTGAGAAATCAGATCATGACACAACAAAGCTTCTATATGATGCAAGTGAAGGCAAAAGGGAACCATCAGTAGCCCTTAACTAGACATGAAGATCCAAAGGACAAGTAAAAGGAGTAATAATAATAATAAAAATAACATATCCAGTGAAATATCATAAGTGAGGTCTGGAGAGGATAAAATGTACGCGAACTTACCACTACCTCATAGATATAGAGAGCCTATTTCCAAAAGACCCTCAGTTCAAATATCTCAGCCCCAAGCAGAAAATACTAAATATAGATTAACGATTAGAATGAAAAATAATTGATAATTTTATAAATATACTAAAATGTAGCAAAAATAAATGACGGACAATAATAACATAATATATAAAGACGTGACTAGTCTTATTACGTGACTAGTCTTACTAACCTACTACATCACAAGGCAAGATAATATCCTACCTCTATTAGCCTATTAACCTTCTATCCTAATACGCGACCTTCATCCTTTCCTATCTAAGGTCATGTCCTCGGTGATATGAAGCTATACCATATCCTATCTAATCACCTCTTCCCAATATTTTTTTGATCTACCTCTACTCCTTCGTGTAATCTCTAAATCCAACCTCTCACATCTCCTAATAGAAGCGTCGACACTCTTCCTCTGTACATGCCCAAACCATCTCATTCTCGCTTCTCTCATCTTATCTTCCACAAAGGCCACCCCTAATCTCTTTTGAATGATATCATTCCTAATCTTATTATATCTAGTATGTACACACATCCATCTCAACATTCTCATCTCCATAACCGGCATCTTCTGAACATGCGAATTTTCGACTGGCCATCACTCCACCCCATATAGCAAAGATGGTCTAACCACCATTCTATAAACATATCTTTAAGTTTAGGTGGTATCTTCTTATCACACAATACTCTTAGAGGAAAGCCTTTATGTCATCCATGCTGTCCCAATATGATGTGTGACATCATCATCAATCTCACCACTACTCTAGATGAGAGACCCAAGATATTTAAAGCTTTCTCTCTTGGGAATTGATTGAGTGGTAAGCCTCACTTCGATGTTCGCTTCATCCCTCATAATGCTAAATTTATACTCCAAGTATTCTATTTTGGTTTTGTTCAATGTGAACCCTTTGAACTCAAGAGTATGTCTCAAAACCTCCAACCTATCATTAAATTTATCCCGAATCTTATTAATTAGAACTATATCATTCAAAAATAACATACACCATGAAATCTCATCCTAAATAAACTGTGTCAGCTCATCCATCACTAAGGCAAAAAGAAAAGGGCTCAACACAGATCCTTGATGAAGTCCCATCTTAATAGGAAAATATTTTGAGTCTCCTTTCACCATTCTTATACGAGTTTTGACTCCATCATATGTGTCCTTTATCACCCTAATGTACACCACCATAACATCTTTCGCCTCTAGACACCTCTATAAAACACCCATCGAAACTTTGTCATAGGCCTTCTCAAGATCAATGCATACCATATGAAGGTGCCTCTTTCTTTCCTATATTTCTTCACCAGTCTCCGAACAACAATGGATTGTTTCAATAGTCGATCACCCCAGTATAAATCTGAACTGATTCTCTGAAGGAACTTCTCTTCTCACCCTTCTTTCCACCACTCTCTTCCAAATTTTCATAGTGTGGCTTAACAAGTTGATACCCTTATAATTATTATAATTTTGAATATTATCCTTGTTCTTGTATAATAGAACCATTGTGCTCCTCATCTATTCATCGGGCATCTTAGTAGTCTTAAAATTTAAAAACCTAGTCAACCACTCTATATCAATCTTGAGAGTACTCTTCCAAAAGTTCACTAGCATTGGGTCCGATCGTTCTCCTTTTGTTCATCCTACTAATATCATGTAACCTCCTCAACCCTAAAACGTCTGCAGTAACTAAAGTCTCGATGACTAAAAGCGTGCGCCAAGTCACCCAACTCTATATCTCTGTCCCATTTTTTATTTAAGAGTTTGTGGAAATAAGCTTGCCACCTTTGTTTAATGGAAGTCTTGTCAACCAACACCTTACCATCCCCATCATTGATGCACTTCACTTGGTCCAAGTCACGAGCTTTTCTCTCACTTTCACGAGCCTATACAATCTCTTGTCCCCGCTTTTTCTTCTAGCTCGATATACAAATATTCAAATGCTTCTGTCTTAGCACTCATGATCGCCAACTTTACTTCTGTTTTCACAATCTTATATATATACTTAAGCCTCCATTTTTCATCCTCATCCATACTCTCCAACTACTTCGTATAGACAACCTTCTTGGTTTTCACTTTGCCTTGAACTTGTCCGTTCCACCATTAATCACCTTGATATCCACCGATGATCTCACTCGATACCCCTAGTACCTCAGTAGCTACTTTTCTAATGCAATCAACAGTTGTGTCCCACATGTTGTTCACATCTCCGCTATCACTCCATATCCCTAAACTACTTAATTTTTTGCCCTTCTCCTAGGAAAAGGTAGGAGTCAGGCCTCCCCATCTAATCCTTGGTCGGTCATAAAAATTCTTCTTTCTATTATCCCTTTTAGTCTCTAAGTCTATTACCAAAAGTTTATGTTAAGTGAAAATATTTTCACTTGGAATGACCTTGCAATTCTTACAAAGGCTTTTGTCACTCTTCCAGAGGAGTAGTAATCAATTTGAGTCTACGAAAGATAATCAAGTGATTTTCCCTCTTTGAAAAATATGAGTTAGCAATAACCAACTCAAAGACTTTAGCAAATTATAAGAGAGACGCCCCACTTCTGTTTTTCTCCCCAAAATTAAAGTCTCCATGAACATTGTCAAAACCACTTGAAGTTGCACCAATATACCCATTAAAATCATTCCCAATGAAGATCTTTTCTATGTTTGGTATACCTCTCACAACCTTATCTAAATCCTCCCAAAATAGCCTTTTGACTTCCTCATCCAAGCCCACTTGAGGCACATATGCACTAATAACATTCATTATATGTCTACCGATAATAAGTTTAATAGACATCATCCTATCATTAATTTTTCTGACTTCAACCACATATTCTCTAAGATCCTCATCTACTAGAATACCTACTTCATTTCTATCCTTAAAGCCTCCTGAGTACCATAATTTAAATTCGTCCATATCCTGAGCTTTGGTACCTAATTATAACCATCTGGTCTCTTGAACATACACTGTATTAATTTGTCTCCTCTTAAGACTCTTCACTAGCTCTATGGACTTCCTTGTAAGTGATCCTATATTCCATGACCCTACTCTCAATTTAAGTAACCCTATCCCCTTCTTACCATTACTACCTCTCGCCCCCAACCCTAACTACATACATAACCCTAGTCCACCATTATTTCCCAATGCCACTAAATTAAGAACTAACAACTCGATAAACTACAAAATATCAAGAAGATACAATTGATGTCGCTCAAGCCACACCTCCTTTTTGAGGTAAAATGGTCGCTGTCAAGTAAATAACCTAACCAAGGTTAGGGTCGATCCCTCAGGGAATATGACAGACTCCAGAATAGTTCAAATGTAAAGTGGGATGATTAACCTACTTATCTCCCAAGAAAGAGGGTGTTTGCAAATTAAAACTAATAAAAAACTAAACTAATGCAAGTGATGTGTAACCAGTGGAAGAGATAACCAGGGTGATGTGTTCCCCATGATTTCATAACTCAGTATTATCTGATAATTACAATATGTTCTAGTATGTAGATATAAGACAATAAGTTAAGTTTACTAAAACCTTTGATCCAACGTATAGGTAAATTTCATCACGGAACTTGATCCGTCCCCACAGTGTGACATTACTAAGACTAACCTTTTTATGCCAATACAACCTCCCCTTGATTCAGTTTGGTAGATTAGATGAGAACATCTCAATCAAATCCTGTTAATTATCCTTTTTTCCTATTCATTACCTCCTTGATCCAGCAAGTAACACTAGGCGGGTTCTAACGTAGGCCTTACATTAAAAAATGGTTAAAGTGAAGAGGAATAACTAATATATTCTTACGCACCTTCCAAGAATTACAAGATATCCAATTTTACCTCGTTAGTTCTTCATGGTTCCCACAATCTTAGTTGTGGATTTAGCTACTCATGATCAGTGTAGATACAAGAATTATGAAGTAGAATAACATAATTTAGCACTTACACACAGAAATTGATGAACAAGAAATCCAACTTTTTAAATAAAAATCAAAATACGAATCAAGAGCACCAAAAGTTATTTTTCTCTCTCTAAAACTACTAAAAACTATGAACTGGTATGAACTCTTTAGAAACTTAATGAATAATGGCCTAGAAACTTATTTATAATGTCTAAAATACAAAACCAAAATGGAATAGGAAAATTATGTCGGCACACTCCACCGACAGGTTCATTACTCGTACTCCAATCCACGACTCGTGTGTCAGGGTTTCATGGTTCTCAATGTAAATCTAGAGATATCTTCTACGATACCTTTCCACGGGCTGTGTAACATTCTACTACCCCTGAAGGGTTTTATCTGATAGAATTTCAAAACTTTTCCACTTTCTGATCCTCAGGGCACGACTGCACTCTACGACTCGTGAATAGATTTACAACTCGTCTTCATGCTCGTAGAGTCACATTCAGAAAATTCACCCTTTATTGAAAATTGCTACGACACCCCATCTATGGTTTGTGAACTATTCCATGACCCATGAAGGTTTTCGTGGATCACCAAAAATTGCTGCTTCAACATACTTTGCCCCAAAACTATACCAATACTAAAATTCTGCAACACAAACACAAAAACACATCAAATATACTTACATCGCTTTGAGAACACACAAAATTCTAAGTTTTAAGCATCAAAAGTACTATATTTCAACAACACATCAACACCCTCAACTTAAAATTGTTGCTTGTTCTCAAGCGATGGACTCAATCTATATAAGCAGTACAAAGACACACATACCTCAACCTAATGGCATATATTTCACCAAATCAAGCACAAATACCCTCACCACTTTCAAATACATATCCGATAGCTATCAGGCAAACCAATACAAACCAATATATCTAATAGTGCAACTATGATAAGTTATGCAAGCATAAATAAGCAACAATCACTGACTTAGTCATATATCAACAATGCAATGCAAGTGCTCTCATAAAAAGAAGTCTCATTCCTCACCCCGAATGATATTTTCAAATTCAATCCTTGGGACAATACTACAATATTCACTCTCACTAGTGATATTCAAATACTTTGACCAATACCATAGGCTTGCCCCTATACTCACAACTAATACCTTCGACTAGTTGGACTAGGATCACTTTAGGACTTTCTAGGCTTGCAACGTAGGGTCAGGAGACTTTGGTGGGATATTTTAGGAATATAGTGAATAATGACCCTCCTTGACACTACGTTTTCTATATTTTTGCCGTACCAACCTATCCCTTTTCTTATTTCCCCCTTTTCTTTCCTTTCTAAGCCTTTTAGGGTGCTTTATTCTCATTTTGCTCAATGATTTATTTTTCAAAGTCTTTTTATTCTTAGAACACTAATTAAGCTCTTTTTCATTTTTCTCACACCCTTTAGCATATTTTCTTTTTCTTTTTCTGTATCACTAGTTTCCCCCTTATTTCATGATTTTTCTATCACCAACCACACTAAACTTTGACTTTTGGCTTGAGTTGAGGTGTACCATATCCATCCTTGGAACTAGGGCCACTTTTGGTAGCCACCCTCAACTTAAGCTTTTAGCTTCAATCGAGGTGCACAATATTCAAGGAAGGACCAAGGCCTAATTTTTGGACTTATCATTTATCAAGGCTAGGTTACTTGGGTATTTACAAAGAAAGAGGTTTATGCAAGGTCCAAACACGGGAATCAAGGGATATATAGTACATTTAGTCGGTTATTTAGGCTAAGTAGACTATTAAGAAATATGACCTAAGATCCTTTCCTAACCAACTCATCTATAATCTAAGTCAGAGTAACAAGACAAGTTCTGAATTGAAATACAATATATGAATCATGCAATTGAAGCTCACTCACTCATGAAACTACTTACATGTCAACACAAATTACTCAGATCATATTGTTATCACAACTATGCCTAACTTATAAGAACAAGCACTATCAAACAAATAATCATGCATGGTTGCTATCAAGACTAACTAATTAGAATTTTTGATAGATATCATTTTTCAACAAAAATAAACATATGCCATTAGAATCAGTGCTATATGCTACTAATATTACCTAAACATCCTAAACATGTCAGTTCAACAGAAAGTAAATATCCACAGGGAAAAAGAACACATGCAAGAAAATCCTTTGGAATAAAAAATTGGGATAATTATAGGCCAAGGTTACTCAGACTTCACTGCGGCCTATAACTACCCACACCTCATAAAAAACGATGTGCATTGTCCTCAATGCATAGAGAATACCAAAATAAAGATCAGGGGTCAAAAGAAACATACTTGGGCGCCTAAGCGTCTCTCTCTATCTGAGGTTGTCCACCCTCCACATCCCCGGTGGACTTTATAACTATTAGAGCATGTCCTGAGGGTCCAACACCTCTCACTCTCTCAAGCTCACGAGCTAGCCGTATCTTCTCATCCTGCCTCGATCTCAAATGGGCAAACTCAAGCTCCTGCTTCTTTATCAGCCCCCTCTCATATCACACAACATCAGGGTCGTCCGTATAGGGCCTCTTCCCGAAGGAAGATAATGGTGGATCCTCATTTACCACTGTCTTAACAGGAAAACTGGTGGGATCTCTACTGGTATAGCCATTGTTGCAATCATCTGGACCTAGAACTGTTGAATATCCGTCTGGACGACTGTCATGTTAATGGGCCTCGCTGTGCTGAGGCTCTACTAGAACCACCTCTCAAATGCATCTATGCGGGTGTCCACAAGTCTAAGTCGGTCTTGAATATCTGCGATCGTGAATGTCTGCATGCGACTCTCTACCTCAGAAATAGCCTATGGACCCAGGGCCTCAACTACTATAATAAATGAGTCATTTGTGATCCGTGCGGGTCTGATACTGTACCAAGGCTTGTAGTGATGCCACAAATACGAATGCCATGTCTGCAGGTATTGATGAAGTAGGTGCTGCCTATGGGAAAGAAATATCAGCAGTGAGCCCCCTCTCTACATGTGTCTCATCCTATGGGGGCCCCTCACTAATAGGTGCAACAACGATAGTGGTGGTAGACGAATCAAGTGGTGACACTGGTGCGAACATCTATGGCATAGGAACTTGTGCTTGCGGTGCCTGTCAAAGTGCCACCAGGTTATCATCAGCCTTTATCAGGCTGGCATCTAAAGTCCTCTGAACCTCTACCTTCATGTTCACATGGTGAAAAATCTCTGCCCCCGCCACTAAGCATAGTCGGTAGATAAGACACAGGAAGGGGATGTTCATGGACCTTTTCAGGGCCGCCTCATGAATCTTCTCGGTGATCAACTCAGCTCAATCAATATCATAGCCAGCTAAGATGCTTGCAACTAGCACTGTACGGTCCGACGTCAAACTGTTATCTACAAGTGTCAGCCGAATACGTGATCTAACAACTGCCCACCAAATTTTGGTGAGAAAACTGAGCAAAGCCTTCACTATAGGCTCTACCAATGTAGCTATCCATGTAGGGTCGGGTCCCTTTGCTGTGATATGATCGACAACCCATCTCATAAGTCTGGCTCATTGATCTGGTCCATTATAATACCTAAGTCTCTGGTCTGGCCCACTCTTTATTCAAACTCTACTATAGACCTGAGGGTTGAGAACTCGAGCCCAAATAGCATCCAGTGGATGGTGGTCTAAAAAATATCCACCTTCCGGTGTCTCACCATCACATGAGTCAGTTTGGGCTGGGTGAGAGGCTTCTTCCCCTTGGGAAGAACATTGAGTATCGTGACGACATAGGAGGTAAAAAGCTATCTGATCATCATTGGTGAGTACCTCCTGGACGACTCTACCAACCACTGGAGTTTGTATCTAGCAATAATTTCCTCGAGTCTTGAGACACTATCGAGTCCAGTAGTGGTGACTCGTGACTTCCAAAGATAGAACGAGCTGGTAGACCTCACTCATTCTTCTAAATATCCATCGTATAGATAGCCTGCATGCCCTCGACGTACCACCAACTGGATCGTGCATCTAGTGATGAGGCTGGTGCTCGAGGGACCAAAGATGAAGTGGAGTCTGACCCCTCCTCAGACCTAAACCCAGGCCATCTCTCGGAAGAGGTCATCTGTACTGAGTTGCTAGCCCTGTCACCTCCCTTGTCAGACTGGGGAGGGTGGACCACAATCATCTACATCTTGGCCTTTCTGGTGGTAGCCCATGTCTGTCATGACTCGTTGTCCAAATATGGATAGACGCCAAGCTCCTCTACTGAGCCAGTAGTCTCGGGAGCAACCTCAAAGTCTGTAGGATGGTCCCGCAGACAATCCCTCATGGCTTTGATCTCATCTCTTCTTTGTCGAGGAGCCATAGTACCTGCAAAGCATTCATTCCACACACTGATTAATCATATGAAAAAAGAACAAAAGCAAAAATCATGACAGGACTGGGCAAATAGGGGTCTATGAGTGCCCTTTTACGAGCCGTAGAGTAATCTACGAGCCGTAAAGGTCTCTCGTGGAATCAGTGTACAACATTTTAAGCTACTAGAATTATATCTATAAGGCCAGGTATGACTCGTAGAAGACTCTACGAGTCATGAATTGAGTCATAATGGGACTCAAATAAGGTTTCAAATAGATAGGTCCCTACAAGACCTATGTACGAGCCGTGGAACAATCTATGACTCATAGAAGGTCTCGTCTGATGACATCCCAGAGATTTTAGTTTCTGGTAATTCCTACGAGGGGTAAGTATGACTCATGGATTGATTCATGGGCCATAGAAAACCCTCGTAAATTGAACTTCTAAACTCTAACTTTTCTAGGTTCATCATACGAGCCCTATATCAACCTTTTTCACTATTTTATCAGCATCAAAGCAAGAATGCACACACCCCAACAAAATTTCATGCACAGGACCCAACCCCCACATGAAATTATTTAGAAATAACCCCATCGACAACGATTTAACATGTGATCCTAAAGGTCCGACCCTATTTTTGATACACAATTACATGCAATCCCATGCCAATATTTTCAATCAATCTTGTACAATTCATGGGCATGTGACATTATTTCAACACAATTCGGTTACCTAAACATTTTCTGACTACCAAGTTCAATTCTAAACATAGGAAAGCATATCAAATTTATGAATGGTCACCGAATTTTAAACTTAAACGAGGCCAACACATATTATGAACACCCTACCCATTATTTGCCAACCAAAATCAATATTAAATTTGATAATTGAGGGTTGTAGAACTGGTAACTTACCAGAACTGATGTGAAAATGAGTGAAGTTGATGGAGGAGTTGAAATGGAGGCTTAAAAACCCTAGCTTTGGGTCTGCTAGAAAAGTGGTCAGAAATAGGTAGGTTTGCCAGAAAAGTGGTCGGACCAACTTGGGGGCACGAGAGGTTAGGGCAATTTTAGAATTAGTAAGAGAAATGGGGTCAAATTTTGTTTGACCCCAATTTATGCTGATTGGGTCGGTTCATAAGAACTGGGCCCAACTTTACTAGACCCCAATTATAGGTCATATAATATTCTACGAATTGTAGATCATAGTAGCATAAGGAGATTGAAACCCTAGTTTGGGGATCAAGATTTACGGCCCTATTTACGGGACGTATAAGGGAATATGACTCGTAAGATGGTTTCGTTGAACCCCTCAACACTTAGTCAGAACACTGAAAAATTTACCTTGTGCCACGAGCCCCATTCACGACCCGTAGTTTGTTCCATGGACTGTAAAGTTGGCTCATGGACTAGAGTGCACAAAGTTTTGCTCACTTGAATGTTCTATGAGCTTATATACAGGTTGTACAATAATATACGACCCGTATAATAAGTCATAGAATCACTCTTTCTTGTCTTTCTAGCCCAAGATGACTAACTTGGTGTTGCACCTACCGAACCTGCAAAAACACACTATTATTCTATATGTCACCAGTCCAATGTCCACACATTACAATCATACATCAAAAATCAAACTAGCTAGAAGTCCAAAAAGTAAAAGCAAAACAAAACTACTACTATTACACAGTATCTTGAGTTGCCTCCCAGGTAGCGCCTGATTTATTATCGCGGCATGACTTGGAATATTTGATTACTCAAACTTCATCAATGGTCCTAACTTTCATCTTTAACTCATCTGACCACTTCATTGATTGACAAATATTGAAGATGACTTCCTAATTGTTCAATCTAAACGTGAGTTGACCTGATTCCATGTCCACCAACGCTCATCCAATGGCTAGGAAAGGTCTTCCCAAGATGATTGGGATTTCAAAGTCGACTTCATAGTCCAGGATCACAAAGTCTGTAGGGAATATAAACTTGTTAACCTTGAGAAGGACGTCATACAGTATCCCTATAGGTTTCTTCACCGTGCGGTCAACTATCAACAGTCTCATGCTCGTCGGGGTAGGCAGACCAAGTTTCTTGAAGATCACAAAGGGGCATCAAATTTATGTTGGCACCGAGACCACACAATGCCCTTGCGAACTCAACATCACCTATGTT
The DNA here is from genome assembly GCA_038996855.1 of Solanum aculeatissimum. Classification (NCBI taxonomy): domain Eukaryota; kingdom Viridiplantae; phylum Streptophyta; class Magnoliopsida; order Solanales; family Solanaceae; genus Solanum; species Solanum aculeatissimum. The sequence continues at coordinate 15,366 of JBCEWC010001032.1, forward strand.
GCAGGGAATGGTGAATGCTCCAAGGTCTACTCATTTCTGCACCAAGGATCTAATTGAAATCACACTGCAATGTTGAAGATCTTGTGAGAGCTCCTAACTCACAGTATGCTTCTTTGTAACCAGATCGTTCATAAACTTCGCCTACCTGGGCATCTTCTACAATGCTTCAATCAACATAATATTTATTGAGAGATATTTTAACATGGAGAGAAAGTATTTGAACTTACCTTTCTCCTCTTTTTTCTTGAATCTTTGAGGGAAGGAAGGAGGAGGTCGAGGAATGGGTCTCAACTATTTCAGCGCTTCGTCGCTTTCCTTGTTCTTTACATGAACTTATCCAGTTTCAGTCTGCTTGCTCTCGATAATGTCCTCAAGAGCATTATCATCATCTACTGACATCGGAGGATCAATGGTATACTTTCCACCACACATTGAGACTGCCATACACTGCCTTCCATTCTTAGGATTTGTACTGTATTGCTGGGCAACGTACCTTTTTGGCGCTGGTTCAGTTGAGTTAACATATGATTGAACTGCTGCTTAAGCTTCTTGATATCCACAGAATGAGACTCAATCTTTTGATTAATGCTGGAGATGTCAAACTTTATCCCCCTTAGTGTTTCATCCTGGGCGTCAACCTTTTTCAGCAGATGATCAAACATCTCCTCCACTTGAGATGTGCCAATGCAAGAATCTCGATTGTGTGGTGGAACATATGGACCATTCCTGAAACCATTTATGCTACCCCAATCAGCTTCTCTATCTTGGCCTTTATTCCTATCATAGTAGCCTCCTCTATTGCTGTCTCTTAAGGCGCCATCTCTCTCAATGTTCCGACCTAGGTTCCCTTGACCTTGGCACCAAAAGTCCTGATTGGACCCTTGGGCGTTGGTCTAAAAACTCGTCATATGATCAACAACAAAACAAGTATCCTCCTCAAAATATGGGTCCTCGTACATGAGTGGTCGTGGGGGCTGATGAGCTACTGCATTTACACGTTACATATTTTGCTTCATCAATAACTCCACGTTAGTATTGATCTGCGCAAGTTCTTGCATCACTTCGTCAGTTGCCTATGTCTACGTCAGACTAGTACTACTTGAGAATGAGCTCCTTGTGGTAGACTTATGCCTCATTCCCCATGCATGGTTTGTTTTGAACACTCTTTGAAGTCTCTCAACAACCTCCTGAAATGGACAATCTACAAATGAGCTTCTCATAATAGTGTCGACTGCTTGGCTATTCTCATCAAGGGCTTTATAGAAGATCTCCTCTAGGGATTCGTTAACAATATTGTGGTCAGGGATACGTCTCAAACACTTAGTGAACCTCTCCCTCTGGCACCTATAGAATCACCAGGTATTTGCTTGAAGTTCTTAATCTCTGACTTCAACTTCAACTTTTTCAAGATCGAGAAGAATCTTTCCAAAAAGGCCTTCTACAATTTCGCCCAACTGATGATAGAACTTTGGGGGAGCTCAGTTAATCATAACATTGCATTTTCAGTAAGAGAGAGTGGAAAAATATGGAGCCCAATGACATCTATGGATAGGTTTTGATTTCCCATCATACTCCTACAGAAAAATACAACGTTGTGTAGATGGTTATGTGGATCCTCTGATGGTAGGCCCACGAATATCCCGCGCTTCTGCAACATCTGTAACAACTCACATGACACGATAAACTTAGTATCATCTGGCAGTGGAGGTAACACAATAGTTCTCGTGACATCCATTGCCATAGGGTCAAGCCGATATTGGTTCTATTGATTTGTTAAGGGTTGTAGACCCTGTGGTAGTGGATTTAGCAAAGGTGGATTTTTCTCATTCGAATTGAGTTTTGCATTAATCGCATCACCAACAACATTGTTTGTATTATCCTGGGGCATCCTCCTTAGTGTTCTCTGGATCTATGGGTCAAATGGAGTCAAGGGATTGCCTCGGCTCTGAGTGTTGTGCATACACTACACCTGCATGCTGAAACAAAACAAAAACAACAAGAAAAGTAAAATTAGGGAAATAAGAATTAATACCCAAATTACTTGAACTAGATAAGTCTAGTCGTATTCCCCGATAATGGTGCCAAAATACTTGATGTCGCTTAAGCCATACCTCCTTTTTTAGGTAAAGCGATCGCTATTAAGTAAATAACCTAATCGAGGTTAGGTTCGATCCCTGAGGGAATATGATAGACTCCAGAATAGTTCAATTATAAAGTGGGATGATTAACCTACTTATCTTCCAAGAAAGGGGGTGTTTGCAAATTAAAACTAACAAAAAACTAAACTAATGCAAGTGATGTGTAACCAGTGGAAGATCTAACTAGGGTAATGTGCTCCCCATGATTCCCTAACTCAGTATTATTGGATAATTACAATATTTTCCAGTGTGTAGATGTAGGACAGTAAGTTAAGTTTACCTAAATCTTTGATCCATCGTATAGGTAAATTTCATTACGAATGGTAGGTAAATTTCCAGTGTGTAGATGTAGGTATATTTTCCAGTGTGTAGATGTAAGAATTATGAAGTAGAATAACATAATTTAGCATTTACACAAAGGAATTGATAACCAAGAAATCCAACTTTTCAAATAGAAATCAAAATACGAATCAAGAACTTCAAAAATTATTTTTCTCTCTCTAAAATTACTAAAAATTATGAAATGGTACGAACTCTCTGGAAACTTAATGAAAAATAACCTAGAAACCTGTTTATAATGTCTAAAATACAAAATCAAAACAGAATAGGAAAATTGTGCCAGCACACTCCACCGACAGGTTTACGACTAGTACTCCAATCCACGATTTGTGTGTCAGGGTTTTGTGGTCCTCAATGTATATCTAGAGATATCTTCTACGATACCTTTCCACAGGCCGTGTAACATTCTACGACCCGTGAAGGGTTTTGTTTGATGGTATTTTAGAACTCTCCACTTTCTGATCCTCAGGCAATACTGCACTCTACGACTCATGAATAGATCTACGACTCATCTGCATGCTCGTAGAGTCACATTCAGAAAATTCACCCTTTACTAGAAATTGCTACAACACCCCATCTAAGGCTCGTGAACTATTCCACGAACCGTGATGGGTTTCGTGGATCACCAAAAACTGCTGCTTCAACAGACTTTGCCTAAAAACTATACCAACATTGAAATCCTGCAACACAAACACAAAAACACATCAAATCAACTAACATCGCTTTGTCAACACACAAAATTCTAAGTTTTAAGCATCAAAAGTGATGCATTTTGGCAGCACATCATCAATCGTTCGAAATTAACAGCCCAATGATACAATACTAAATGTATTAGTTAAATATAAGATATAAATAATAGTGAGGAATCTAATAAACTCTCTAAAAATAAATTTTCAGAACAAACAAGTGAAAGAAGAGAAACCCAACTCAGTTTCACAATAACAAACTAAATAAAACACTCGACTCATGAAATTTAATAAAATTTTGCAACAAACAAGTCAATTCAATTTCATAATAGACATGTTAAATAACAACAAAGCAATTCAAGAAACTCGATGTATGTTCAAAATAAATAAATCAAAGAAGAAAATTCAAATCAATTTCATGCTAAACTAATACAATACCAGCAACCTAACTTAAAAAAATTGATATATTTGTACAAATATATATTAATTTTCTAACTTGAGCAAAATAGATAGGATAAGGGAATGATAGAACCTGATTAATACTTTATTAAAGATCAATTTTTGAATGATTCGTTGGAATCCACTCAATTTTGACAAAATTTGGTGCAAAAATTGGTCGTCAAAATCTTTGGAGCTCTTGTTCACCAAAAATTATGGATTTGTACACCTGCAAAACAAACAAAATAAAGTAGGAAAAGGAGCAGAAATAGCAAGATTTTCACTTGGAAGAGAAGAAGATGATAACTAAGAAGGACCAGTAGCCCCACAAGAAGACCTGTTCCCAAGAGATGGAGAACTTCCACTAGAATTTTCTCTTGTACCGCCGTTCGTTTCCAACAAGAAAAATAACAAGAAAGAAAGAGAGAAAGGAAAAGGGAAGAAAGGGTTATTGAGACTCGCGATTGGAATTGAATATAAGGTAATTCTCCAGCAAAATTCTTCTCCACCGACTTTGTTTGGAAAGTCATGATATTAGGTATCGACTACTTGTGGTCATGAAAAATGTGTGCTCATATACATAATTAAACTATTAGAGAAGATTATGTATGACTTTACACTGATGAAGCAAGAGACTAGTAGAAGAATAAGACACCTCAATACTAAGAAAATAATTAAGCACACCAAGGCCTTTGATATTGAATTGTTGATACAGGACAACTTGAGACTAGAAATCTCAACCAAGTCATTACAGTTAAAATAATATCATAAATATACACAACAAGGATAACAATAGATGAGGTGGATTGGCGATAAAAAATGGAGTAATCATTCATAGAGTGTGTGCATCCACAAGAACATAAAACTTGGGACAACTTGGTATACCATTGTCGTGAAGCCTATTGCAAGCCTGATGTCACTCAAGCCACACCTTCTTTTTAAGGTAAATCGGTCGTTTTAAGTAATTAACCTAACTGAGGTTAGGGTCTATCCCTTAGGGAATATGGTAGACTCAAGAATTAATTCAATGTAAGTCGAGAATGATTAACCTACTTATCTCCTAGGAAAGAGAGGTTCTGTATTGTGAAATTAACTAAACTAAATGAATGCAGGTGATGAGAAATCAGTAGAAGAGCTAACTAGGGTGATGTGTTCCCCATGAATCCCTAACTGGATATTATCTGATAAATGTAATCTTTTCCATTGTGTAGGTGTAGGATAGTAAGTTACGTTCAACTAAACTTTTGATCTAGTGAATAGATAAATTTAACCCAGAACTTGATCCGTCTCCATGATGTGGCATTACTAACCCTTACTTTTATCCTATTACAACCTCCCCTTGATCTGGTTCAGTTGATTAGACGAGAACATCTCAATCGAATCCTGTTAATTACCTCTTTTCCTATTCATTACTTCCTTGATCCGACAAGTATCACTAGGAGAGTTCTATCGCAGGCCTCCGTTAAAAATAGTAAAAGTTATGAGAATTAATTAATACAACCTAACACACCTTCCAAGACTTACAAAATATTTAATTTTACCTAGTTAGTTCGTCATGGTTTCCACAATCGTAGTTGTGGATTTAGCTATGCATGATCAGTATAAATACAGAAATTATAAAACAGAGTAACATAATTGAGTACTTACACAAATGAATTAAGAATATGAAATCCAACTCTTCAATTAGAATCACAAGGTTGAATAAATAACACATACTAATATTTTTTCTCTCAGAATATGATAAGTCCTAAGTGTGTCCTCTAAAACCTTGTTCAAACTTCATGACTATCGGACAAACGTTTTGAAAAATAACCTAAAAATCTATTTATAATGTGTAAAATACAAAATAAAAAAGGAATAGAAAAACTATGTCGGCACCATCTACGGACAAGTTCACGGCTCGAACTTCACTCTATGGCTTGTACATCGGGGTTTCATAGATTACAACTGAAATTTGGAGGCTACTTCTATGAGACATGTCCACGGGCCGTGTAAGATTCTACGACCCGCGAGAGGTTTTGTCTGAGGACTTTTCAGAACTTCTCTACTTTTCGATCCTCAGGGCACAAACATACTCTACGACTCATGGATTATTTTATGACTCGTCTGCTTTCCTCATAGAGTTTACTTCATTCACCCTTCACAAGAATATGACACAAGACCCCTTCTACGGCTCGTGAACTTTTCCATGACCCATAAAGGGTTTTGTGGATCATCAAATTCTGCTATTTCATCCCACTTTGTCCAAAAACCACACCAATACTGAAATCGTGCAAAAGAAACACAAAATACAATCAAACCTACTAACATCGCTTTGAGAACACATAAAATTTCAAGTTTTAAGCATCAAAGTGCTACATTTCTGTAACACATCAACACCCTCAACTTAAAGTTATTGCTTGTCAATCTAGATAAGCAGTACAGAGACACACAAACCTTAACCCAATGGCACAGACTACATTAAAATCTAACACATATACCCATACCTTTTCTTAAATACTCATCAGATAGCCATCCGACAAACTAATACAGACCAGTACGTCCAACAGTGCAACTTTGATAAGCCATGAAACCATAAATAAACAACAATCACTGACTTAGTTAGAGATCAATAATGCAATACAAGTGCCCTCACGAAAAGAAGTCCCATTCCTCACTCAAAATGATATTCTTAAATTCAGTGCTTGGGACAATACTACAACACTCACTCTCACAAATGACTTTCAAATATTGTGACCAATACCATAGGCTTTTCCCTATACTCACGACTGAAACCTTCAATTAGTTGGACTAGGATCACTTTAGGACTTTCCAGGCTTGTAACGTAGGCTCAGGGGGCTTTGGTATGATACTTTAGGAACATGGTGACTAATGACCCTCCTTGACTCGGTGTGTTTCTACACTTTTGCCCTACCAACCCATATTTTCTTTTATTCCCTCTTTTCCTCCCATTCCCATCCTTTTAAGGTGCTTTAGATTCATTTTTTTTCTTGCACAATGCCTTTATTTTTTTACAATCTTTTTGTATCTAGAACACTGATTAGACACTTCTCTTTCTTTTTATTGCACCTTTTTAAACATTTTCTTCCCCTTTTCTGTATCACTTGTTTCCCCCTTATTTCATGATTTTCCTTACACTAGCCACTCTCAACTTAGGCTTTTAGTCTGATTTGAAATGCACAATATTCATCCTCAGACCTAGGGCCACTTTTGGGTAGCCACCCTCAACTTAGGCTTTTGGCCTTAATCGAGGTGCACAATGTTCAAAGAAGGACTAGGGCCAAGTTTTAGACTTATCATTTATCAAGGTAGGGTTACTTGGGTATTTACGAAGAAAGAGGTCAATTTTAGGCTCAAACACAGGGATCAAGGGATATATAGCACATTTGATCAGTTATTTTTGGCTAAGTGGACTTGTTAAGAACAACAACCTAAAATCATTTCCTAACCCACTAATTTATAGTATAAGTCAGAGTAACAGGGCAGGTTTTGAATTGAAACACAGTACTGAATCATGCAACTAAGCTCACTCACACATGGGATTGCTTACATGTTAATATAGACTATAAGATCATGCTTTTTATCACAATTTAGCCTAACTTATCGGAACAATCACTGCCAAACAACTAATTATGCGAGGTTGCTATCAAAACTAACTAATCACAAAATTTGGTGGGTACCAATTTTCAACAAAAATATAACTATGTCATCGATATAAGTAATTTATGCTACTAATACTATCTAAATATCCTAAATAGGTTTGTTCAACAGAAAAATAAATATCCACAGAGAAAAAGAACATAGGCAAGAAAACCCTTTGGAAAAAAATTGAGATAGTTATAGGCCAATGCTACTCAGATTTCACCGAGACCTATAACTACCCACACCCTATTAGAAAAGCTGTACATTGTCTCCAATATGCACAAAATATCAAAAATAAAGAATAGAGGTCAAAAGAACATACTTGGGTGCCTGCCTCCCAAGTAGCACATGATTTAGTGTCACGACATGACTTAGCCCTCTTGATTACTTAGACTTCATCAAATGCCCATACTTTCATCTTTAGCTCATCTGGCCTTTTCATTGATTGACAGACGTTGAAGAGAACTTCTTCATCATTCAATCTGACTTGAGTTGGCCAGATTTCATGTCCACTAGGGCTCTCCCAATGGCTAAGAAAGGCCTTTCCAAGATGATTGAGACTTCAAAGTCGACCTCACAGTCAGTATCACAAAGTCTACGAGGAATATAAATTTATCCACTTTGACAAGGACATCATATAATATCCTTATAAGCTTTTTCACCGTGCGGTCAACCATCAACACTCTCATGCTAGTCGGGGAAGGGGCTGCCAAACCAAGTTTCTTAAAGATCACAAGGGGCATCAAATTTATACTGTCACCAAGATCACACAATGCCCTTGCGAACTCCACATCATTTATAGTACAGGGAATTATGAATGCTCTTGGGTCTTCTCATTTCTGCACTAAGGACCTAGTTTAAATCGTACTGCAGTGTTGGATCTCTTATGAGAGCTCATGCATCACAATACACTTTTTTGTAACTAGATCCTTTATAAACTTCACATACCCAGACATCTTCTCTAATGCCTCAATCAATGGGATGTTTATAGAGAGCTGCTTCAACATAGAGAGAAAGTGTTTGAACTTACCTTCCTTCTCTTTTTTCTTTAATCTTTGAGGGAAGGGAGGAGGAGAACAAGGAATGGGTCTCAACTGTTTTGGCACTGTGTTGCTTTCCTATTCACAACACGATCATCTCCAATCTCAGTCTGCCTGTTCACAACACTCTCATTACAAACATCTCCATCATCCAATGACATTAGAGGATTAATGGTCTGCTCCACACTACGAGTTGTGATTGCCATACACTGCCCCTCATTTTTGAGATTTTGCACTGTGTTACTGGGCATCGTACCTTTCTAGCATTGGTTCATCTGGGTCGATATCTGGCCGAACTGGTTCTCCAACTGCTTAATTGCTATAGATTAAGACTCAATCTTTTGATTAATGCTGAAGATGTCAGACTTCCTCTTTTGTGTCTCATGCTTTACATCATCTTTATTTAACAATCGGTCAAACATCTCCTCAATGCAAGAGGAACCAACTCTAGAATCCTGATTGTGCAGTGGAATGTACAAATCACTTCTGAAGCCATCTCTATGACCCCATTCAACATCTCTGACTGATCCCCTATTTCTATCATAATAGCCTCCTTTTTTGTTATCTCTGAAGGCGCTATCTCTCCCAAAGTTCTGACCATGATTTCGTTGACCTTGGCACTAATAGTCCTAATTGGACCCTTGGGCGTTTGTCCAAAAACCCGCCATCTGATCAACCACAAAACACATGTTCTCCTCATAATAAGGCTCCTTGTACATATGAGCACGTGGAGGTTGATGAGCTACAACATTTACTCATTCCATATTTTGCTTCATCAAGAGCTCTACATTAGTATTAATCTGCGCAAGTTCCTGCATCACTTCCTCACTAGCCTGTGTTTGTGCTGCACTGGTACTAGCCGATAATGAACTCCTCCTAGTAGACTTTTCCCTCGTACCCCATGCACGGTTTGTCTTGACCACCCTGTCAAGTCTCGTAGAAACCTCCTGGAATGGATGATCTATAAATGAGCCCCTCCATAATCGTATCAGCAACTGCTTGACCATTTTCATCAAGGGCTTTATGAAATATCTCAATCAAGGCTTTGTCAATAATATTATGGTCAGGGAAACGTCTCAAACACTTAGTGAACATCTCCCATACGTAGCACTAATCAAATCACTAGGTATCTGCTCAAAGTTATTAATTTTAGACTTTAACTTTTGCTTCTTCGAGATGGGGAAGAACCTTTCCAAAAAAGCTGTCTACAATTCTGCCCAACTAGTGATCAAACTTTGTGGGAGCTCAGATAACCATAATGTTGCATTACCTATAAGAGAAAGTGGGAAAATACAGAGCCTAAAGACATCCATGGACAAATTTTGGTTCCCCATCATGCTCTTACAGACAAACATAACGTTGTGAAGATGGTTATGTGGATCCTTCTATGGTTGACCCGCAAACAACCCATGATTTTGCAGCATTTGGAACAATCCTCTTAAACGATGAACTTTGTGTCATTCGGTAGTGGGGGTAACACAATAGCTCCCATAAGATCCATCGCCATAGGGTCAAGCTGATATTGGTTCCATTGATTAGCTGCGGCTTGCATACCCTATGGTGGTATAGGTGGATCATTAGCTCCATTGTTCGGGTTAAGTGTTGCATTCACTGCATCACCCGCAATATTGTTCACATTATCCTGGGCCATTCTCCTTACTGTTCTTTGGATCTCTAGATCAAATGGAGTCAAGAAATTGTCTCGACTCCGAGTGTTGTGCATACATTACACCTGCACACAAAACAAAAAATAACAAAATGTAAAATTTGGGCAATAAAGATTAATCCCCCCAAATTACTTGAATTAACCAAGTCTAGCTGCATTTCCCGAAAATGGCACCAAAATACTTGATGTCACTCAAGCCACACCTTGTTTTTGAGGTAAATCAGTCGCTATCAAGTAATTAACCTAACCGAGGTATGGGTCGATCCCTTAGGAAATATGGTAGACTCAAGAATTAATTTAATATAAGTCGGGAATGATTGACCTACTTATCTCCCAAGAAAGGGGGGGTTTTGTAAAGTAAAATTAACTAAACTAAATGAATGTAGGTGATGAGAAATCAGTAGAAGATCTAACTAGGGTGATGTGTTCCCCATGAATCCCTAACTGAGTATTATCTAATAAATATAACCTTTTTGGTGTGTAGGTGTAGGATAGTAAGTTAGGTTCACTTAAACCTTTTATCCAGCGAATAGGTAAATTTCATCCCCGAACTTGATCTGTCTCCTTGATGTGGCATTACTAACCCTTACTTTTCTCCCAATACAACCTCTCTTTGATCTAGTTCGGTTGATTAAATGAGAGCATCTCAATCGAATCCTGTTAATTATCTCTTTTCTTATTCATTACTTCCTTGATCCAATAGGTAACACTAGTCGAATTCTAACGTAGGCCTCCGTTAAAAAATAGTTAAAGTGAAGAGGATTAATTAATACAACCTAGCACACCTTCCAAGACTTACACAATATTCGATTTTACCTAGTTAGTTCGTCATGGTTCCCACAACCCTAGTTGTGGATTTAACTATGCATGATTAGTATACATGCAAAAATTATGAAGTAGAGTAACATAATTGAGCACTTACACAGATGAATTATGAATATGAAATCCAACTCTTCAATTAGAATCACAAGGTTGAATAAAGAACGCACACTAATATTTTTCTCTTAGAATATGATAAATCCTAAGTGTATCATCTAAAATCTTGTTCAAACATCGTGACTGCTGGCCAAACTTTATGAAAAATAACCTAAAAACATATTTATAATGTGTAAAATACAAAACCAAAATAGAATAGAAAAATTGTGTCGGCACCATCTACGGACAGGTTCACGGCTTGTGCTTCACTCTACGGCTCATACATTAAGATTTTTTGGGTTGAAACTGAAATATGGAGGCTACTTCTATGAGACCTATCCATGAGCCATAAAAGATTCTACGACCCATAAGAGGTTTCGTCTGATGACTTTTCAGAACTTGTCCAATTTCTGATCCTCAAGGCACGAGCATACTCTATGACTCATGGATCATCCTACGACTCTTCTGCTTCCCTCGTAGAGTTTACTTTAGAAATTCACCCTTCATTGGAATATGACATGAGTCCCTTTCTACGACTCGTGAACCTTTTCACGACCTGTAAAGGGTTCTATGGATTATCAAATTCTGCTGTTTTAACCCACTTTATTGAAAAACTATGCCAACACTGAATCCTGCAAAAGAAACACAAAGCACAATCAAACCTACTAACATCACTTTGAGAACACATAAAACTCTAAGTTTTAAGCATAAAAAAGTGCTATATTTTTGCAGCACATCAAACCCATAGAGAGATTTCTCAAATAGGCATGCAGGAGTGGAGGAAGAATCAGAAGCAGAAACGGTAAGGCCAGGAGGTAACCCCATGTAGAATTCTTTATCTAGGTCACTATGAAGAAATACATTGTTCACATCTAATTGAAAGAGAGACCAATGATTCTTAATAGCCACAAGCATTAGGTATTTACCAGTAGCAAATTCAATTAGGGGAGAAAAAGTCTCAGTAAAGTCTGCAGCCTCGACTTCAGTATCACCCCTACAAACCTACCTAGCCTTATGTCTTTGATAGATCTATCAACCCTATACTTGATTTTGTAGACCTTTTTATAGCCAATGAGTTTCTTCCCTATTGGTAAATAAACAATGGTCCAGGTATGATTGGCTTCAAGAGCATAAAATTCCTACTGTATGGCTTCCTACCAAAATGGAAGTAAGGCTACTTAGTGATAAGATTTAGGCTCCAATGCAGAAATGATAGTTGAGGACCAAAAGTAAGAGAAAGTAGATGAGGAGCCATATAAGAAGGGTGGAAGAGCGCAACCATAAAGTTAAAGATGAGCAGTAGGATGAGTCATTCAGGAAGGCCTTCTTGGAGGAGGAGGAATAGAGGAAACAAGAGAAGTAAATTAAGGAGGAAGAGTAGAATCAACCACTGGAATGTTGGTCAAAGAAGTATCAGATTTAGAATAAGGGAAGAAAGGAGGAGAAGTAGAAACATGAGAGGGAAGAGATTGAACAAAGGGAAAAATTTATTCATGAAAAATTACGTCTTTTGAAATAAAAATAAACTTAGAAGTGAGATTATAGAGTTTATAGACTTTTTTGCCTAAAGGATATCCAATGAAAATACAAGGATCAACCCTAGGCTGAAATATATCCCTTTGAACTTTGGAAATGGAGGTGAAATAAAGGAAACCAAAAGTTTATATGTGAGAAAACGTAGGAGAACGACCATAAAAGAGTTCATATGGTGACTCATTGTGGAGTAAAGTGGAGGATTATCTATTAATAAGATACGTAGTTGTAAGTAGATAGTCACCCTAAAATTTGAAAGGTAAATAAGATTGAAAAAGCAAAGCTCTTGTAGTTTTCAAAAGATACCTGTGTTTTCTCTCCACCACACCATTTTGTTGTGGAGTGAATGGACATGAAAGTTGATAGAGAATGCCATAATTAAGGAAGAACTGTCTATTAGAGGTGCTAGAACCTAGCTCTAAGGTATTATCATTTCTAATGGATATGATTGAAATGTCAAACTGAGTTTTAACCATTGTAATAAAGGCCTTGAGAAGAGGAAACACATTACTTTTGGAGCCCATGAGGTGAGTCCAAGTAGCTCTAGTATAATTGTCAACTAGTGTAAGAAAATATTTTAAACCCCATAGGTGGCACTACTATATGGACCCCAGGTATCAACATGGATAAGTTGGAAAAAAGAAGTATTCTTAATGGAGTTAACAAGAAAAAGAGTCAAGGTTGTCTAGCCATAAGACAAATAAAAGATGCAAATGATTGTCTAGGAGGGAAATCACAAGGAATATAAGAAATATCCTTCATTCTAGCAAAAGGAATATGCCCGAAATGATTATGCCATAAAATCTCCATTTTATTAGAAATAGAATGGTTTGTACAAAGAATAACAACAAGTAAATGAGAACCAGTAAGACAAGTAAGTGTATAAATGGGTAAAGAAGAATTAGAACTACAAGTAGAAATATTAGAGACAGTATCAGAAACACGTGCATAAATAAAAGAAGCTGGAGATGCAGTGTCACAACCACTCAAGCTAGAGTTGGATTGATGAAACTTGTAGAGACCATCAACCAATTTACCAAATTTTAGTGTCCTCTTCAGTGAAGGGTCTTGTAGAAGACAAGAATGTTTAGAAAATTGGATAATGCAATCTAATTAGGATACTAACTTGTAAAAAAAGATGAGATTAAAATGAAAAGAGAGAAGATAAAGGACATTGTGCAAAGTGAATGAAAGAAAATGAAAAAAACCTATACAAGTTACCTTAACTTTGTATTCATTAGGTAAATTGACTAGATAAGAAATAACTAAAGGTTTGATATCAGAGAAATGAGATTTTTTGTAGGTCATGTAGTGGGTGGCTCAATAGTCTATAATCCAAACACATTCAGAAACATTACCTAGCATGCAAGCATTAGAGACACTATCTATTCTATCAGATAGTTCAAGAATACCATCAAAGTTTACAGATGCCATGAAGCAAGGCAGATAGTCCGAGATTTGATTCTGCTGTAACATGATCATCAGTTTTGTATATTGTTCCTTAGAGAGACTAAGAATGATGATCCAGAGTCAGAACTGTGTTCAGATGTCCCTACATACTTAGATGAACCAGAAGATTCCCTAATGTGAACCTCTACATATACAACAATCTTAGTTCCCTTAGTGAACTTAAAATGAGGAGGATACCCATGCAACTTATAATACTTATTGATGAGATATCCAACTTTCTTATAGTACTTGCATATTAGAGTGGGTTTAGAGAAAAACTGGTTATTAGTACCAAAATTGACATTCGGAATGAACAGTCTATTTGAAGGTGTTAGTGCCTTTCTATTAGCATTAACATTGAAAGAAGTTGAATCAAGAGAGAACTGAGAACTTGTATTCACTTATCTCTGTCTCTCATCTTATAACATGATGTTGTAAGTAGAGTCTAAACATGGGAGAGGATCCATCATGAGTATATTTCTCCTAATACTCACATAAGTCTTATTAATCCCCATAAGAAATTGATAAAGCTTATTCTCTTCTTCTTCCTCAAGAAGAATAACCCTAGCTACACATGTGCACTTACTAGCATTACTTCTACAGATGAAATCAAATTCATCCCAAAGTCTCTTCAACTTATTGAAAGAGGATGAAATTTCTAGACAGTAATGACTCATGGAAGCAATTTCTTTCTTAAGCTCAAATACCCTTGTTCCATTCATAACACCATATCATTTGTTGTGTTGATTTCACATGCTCTCTGTAGTTTTTGAGTCATAGAAAATTTCCTTATTTACAAAATATCAGATCCACGAGCCATAGAAAGTTCTAAAAGCTTTAGAATCAGTCTCATAGTCCTTACCTCCATTGAGTTAGTGGGATAGGGTTCACAACCCATAGTCTTATTTATGACCTATAGTATTGGTTTCATAGACCAAAGCCTACAACCCATATTTTTGTCTGACTTTCACGATGTTCGCATACGATCTGTAAAAGGGTCTATGACCTGTAGAACCTTAGTCGTAGGTGCAAGATGAATTTTTCCAAGTTCCAAAAGGAGTCAATCTATGAGCCGTAGATTGAACCACGATCTGTAGATGAGGTTTTGTGATTTACTTTGATAGTTTTAATGAAAGATAGTTTCATATTTTCTCATACTTTTCTAATTGAAATTCTATCATTTGGGATTATTTGTAGAACCTTAATAGGACCCCATGACCCTTACCTCTCAGTTACACTTAGAATCTTTTGAGAGAAAGAGGAGAGGAGAAAAAGCTAGGGTTTTGAGCATTGAATGATTATCCTTCAAGTTTTGAATTGTTCTTCGATTTCGAAGTATGTAAAACTATTAAAATGTTGGATAGAGGTCATCCATGTATCCTTCATTTCTATTGATATGAATATTGATTTTAGGTTTTGAGTTCCTTGAATTGAGTTCTTAAATTAACTATTATTTTATTGAGTTTTCTTGTATTTATTTGATTACGTATTAATGATGTTCATGAATTGATATTTGATTTGAGGTGCATGTTCATATATTCATTCACATGAATTCTAATTGAGTTTTGCATATATTATTTTATGTATTAATTGAGTCAAAAATATGTTTTAGAAATGTCTTGAATGAGAATTAGTTGAGCATGACTCGAGTTTGAAAAGTCTTTAAAAATTATCAATGTTTTAATACTATTTTAAAAATGTGAATTTTTGAGTATAAATGATTATTGATACAGAGTTGATAGTTTACATGATGATTGAATTGATAAGAGTCCAATGAGACTAAGAGAATGATTTGATTGAATTGATTGGTTTGAGCCTACGATCACAGCGAGTCCTTGGGAGTAGTATTGAGCACCAATTTGGGTAAGAGTGATTAATAACTCAAATCCCATGAACTACCTCACCAACATAGGATAGAAATTATACCTCTCTTTTTTCAAAAGAAGACTTTGATTACTTGTGGATTCAATGAGGTTAGTCGTCCCTTATTCTGACAAGGTATAGGATGATTGCGGCAACGATAATACAAAGAATTGTATCATAACTAGCTCATGAGTGATGAATTTTTATTAGAGAAACTCCCTGATAGTATATATTTTGATTTGATTGAGTTGCACTTTATTAAGTCTATTCTGAAGCATAGTTTTACCTTTAAACTTGCATTGCTTTACTGAGTTGAGTTATCTTTATGAGTTAAGTACCTATTGAGTCTGCTTTTTATTCCAACTATTTTAGATACTGTGTGTTCCATAAATTGACTTCATTTGGTGTGCATTATTTTATGATGCAAATACAAGCACCAGAGATCATCAACAGGTATTTTGTTGATAATCTATTCCATTCCTAATAGTGGTAAGTCCTCCTTGCTTTCAGAGGTAACCTATTTAATTTATTATTTTTTTGAATAGTCCTTAGAGGTAGTCATAAACCTATCATTAGCACTATCTTGATAGTTGGATATAGGCTTCTTAGACACTGATAGAGTAGAGTTGATATTTCTATCTGCAGATTTATTTTAAAACTATTTCTAATGATATAGAGTTGATTTGGATTGCTATTTTTAAAACTATTGTTTCTTTGAGTTATTGACTTTGTTAGCCCACTTAAATATTTTTTATTATTTCAAATTGAGTCTTCCCTTGAATGATTGAATGAGTGATTGGGTCAAGTAGTTTGCTTGGAAACTAGTAATGATTTTTGAGTGCCGGTCACACCTAGGGTACCCTCTCAGGGTGTGACACACAGGTAACCCCTTCACCATAGAGAATTTAGTACATACCAACTTCTGATTCTTTATACCAATTATTACCAGGTGAACATGATTAATTGCAATTATGTCAATTTCTTCATCATCATATATAACCATGATCATGCACAAATGATATTCAATAATGGTTCTTTCATGGAACACACACTCAACAAGTTCATTGTAGGATATTATCAACATGAAGACAATTCACATTCGTTCTATTATTTCATATTTAGGCATTCTCAAGTAATTCACATAAAACAGTCAACATGAATACACCTACTTGCATCTACGAATTAATAATCAAACACTGGACCCTCCTATTTACCACAAGTCTCAAGATATCTAAATGACCCAATATACACATAAATTTACAAAGTTCACCAACTATCCCAACAAAGTGAACTAACACCAACAATAAAGACTAGATCGCTACCATCAATCATAGACTAATACAACCCTTATAGTGGTTCTTGTTCTAACATTTGTTAACACATGCCTAGCCATTCTTACTCCATTTGTTGAGGTCTAATCAAAATCTCTCCTATCAATATACATTATTGTATACAATGGAAACAAGGTTCAATACTACTTAAGAAAAAAAAATTTAGCCTACCTGGGCGCTAAGCTGATGCTCAATGTTGAAAGATTCTACTCTTGGATTCTGATAATGAATTCAATGGAGGCAAGCATGAAATCCATTGGTTATAGCTTCCTTATAATATGATCCCTTACCTCCCTCCTTTCCAAGCCTAGGGCAACATTCTAAGGATTTTTGGGGCAACTCCCGTCAGACAACAAACTCTCCTTACTCACCTCAACATCTATAAAAAATACTCTTTCTCCTTTTCATTTCAGAATAATAAGGTAAGCATCCAACTCTCGATACAGAGCTACTGCTTCAAGAATAAATTGAGCTCAGGAAGTCAGGTTAAGACGTCAACTTTGATAGGGGAGATGAAAAAAAATTGTCTTTAGAAGTAAACCCCACTAAACTAGACTTGTACGCTTAACATGAAAAGTAGAGGCAAGCAGAGTCAATGGCCAAGCCTCAACCAACAAAGGGGGATCAACCATGCCAATCCAAGCGTAGTAAAAATATGCCCTCTAGTGTTACCATCTGGTGTTCTCTTGTGAAGAGCCAATAGCTTTTGATGTAGGGAGGTTCGGTCCAATTTGTTCACTTTAATTTTCACCCTATTTGAGATTAAAGAAGGCAGGGTGGCAACCTCGTCTTAAGATAAAATATAGGCAATAAGACTTTAAGCGCACCTGAGCACCTTTGCCCATAGAGAATACTGGGGACGAAAGTCTCGGGGGGGGGTGGGGTTTCTATGGAGCAAGTCTCCCATTTCTTTCGCAGTAGAGAGAAGCGAGGATTAAAAATTTAAATCTTTTAATTCAACCCATCGATCTCGCTATAGAAAATATTATCTCTCCATGGTGGCACCATTGTGGAGGGAATATTCTAGCTATAGCGGAGTGATGCTGGTCCAGGAAAAGAAATTAAAATCAGAAGATTTTCTCCACTCTAATAACGATAGTTTGGGTTATTATAATAAATATCAATTTATCACTCATTCATCTCCGATTGACAAGTGAAATAGTAGGTACGAGCTGATTAGGGACCTTTCTGGACCAATGAAACAATTCTTTAATGGCTCACAAAAGACCGAGTACCTTGAGGTAAAAGTATCAGAAAGGAAACTCATTAATGGACCGAGTTCAGGATTGTAAAAGTGCAACATGAATATTGTTTGCTAACAACCTTGACTGATCCCATTATGGAGGCTCATGTCCCACTATGGCATGATCCTTGTCATTATGGAGGGACAGACTGGTCAAATTTGAAAGGGAAAAGGAATGGGTTTTCCCGTTTTTCCCTTTGCACACTCAAAACTCTCAAAAACACTCTCGAGCACTTCATCTCGAACATCAAATCTAAGATAATGATCTCATTCCTTACTCTGATTACTTTTATTTTTACATAACAATCACTACATGACATGAAACGATAGAGTAGAATGGCCTAGGACTTGTTTTTCAAAAATTTCAAATGGATCACTCGATTGCCAAGTAGTAACGCAACATGGACCCTTCCCTTGTGTCCATAATGTCTCAACAACATTCCAGGCATAAGGATTATTGAAAAATTAGGCTTAGATGACTTTGGAAAGGGAAGGTTGAGTTGAATAGTGTTTTTGACTAGATATATAGATTTGGGCATCATTTAGGAGTTGAAATGCTAGATTGCTTGCATATTGGGATACTAGGGCACTTCAATAACACTGATCTAACAAAACTTAGCAAAAAACAAAGTTTTTGGGTGATAGGTGCCATGAATGCACCCAAAAATCCTTCATGGAAGATGAAGGCCGCCATAGCAGGCTGAGTCGGGGTTAGTCTATGGACCAAAATATTATTTAATTTAACTTAAAATAATTAAAGTTGTAAGGTATAATTGTTTTTTAGTTTACAAGTTCATGTTTTCAAACTTTTTTTACTTATTTATTTGTCAAAAAAGTTATTTTTCTTTACTAGTAGGATGACACAAATTCATGATCATTGTTTGCCATATTTGATTTGAAAAATTTCTCATTTCTTAATGTGATGTATATCAGATATGATTGAAATTAAAAACATCACTAATCATATGTATAATGCATACTATGATTGTAATTATTATGCTCTTTCATATAATTTTGTTGGACATGTTAAACGAATTAATATATTGACGAAATTTTAAATTTTAAATTTAGATCGAAAAGAAAAAAGTATTTTAAAAAAGGTGGGTCAGCCGCCCCAGCTCGCGGCCTTACTAGGATTGAATTGGGTTAGCCATTTCCAGTCCTTTTCAAATGAAGAGTCAGCTCATCCTAGCCCTTCAAATTCTTTGGCCCGCGAGGCTTGAGTTGGATAAGGCTAAGATAACCCATTTTGACAGGTCTACCTCTTACCATGACAAAATCTTGACCGCATGGTGGGATCCTGGCGCTATGGCGGGAGGCCGTAAAAGTAATGGCCTCTCGACGACTTATGCTGAAAATGCAATGATTTATTGAGTCGAGTTCGAACACATATTCTATGAATTGCGAATTTA
The DNA here is from genome assembly GCA_038996855.1 of Solanum aculeatissimum. Taxonomy (NCBI): domain Eukaryota; kingdom Viridiplantae; phylum Streptophyta; class Magnoliopsida; order Solanales; family Solanaceae; genus Solanum; species Solanum aculeatissimum. Next base: position 35,061 of record JBCEWC010001032.1, read on the forward strand.
AGAACAACAATGGTTGAAAGTAATGAGACAGACTTTTCCCTTGTCCTATTGTCAGACAAACCTAGTCGTGAGAGGTACAAAGACTATAGCGGTACAAGTTTCTTTACAAGAGGGCCTTCCATATGCTAGGTTGGAGGAGAAGACCCTGCCTGGAGGGGTTTGGAAGAGGCTTGTTGAAGGCTCCTTTTTCCGCGAGTGGGGGAGTTTGGTCTTTCCTCTCCACAGTGGAACCACACATTCGTGCAATTTCTGAGGAGTAGCAGGCGATGCTTGTGACTTGAAATCAATAAATGGCACATAAATTAGCTTCTACAAAAACGACCAAACAATTGTGTGCCGCTAGTTCATTATTTTGAAAAAAAAATCTCAATTTATTGCTAATCTTATTTATCATCGGATTAAATATAGATTATCCAAATATTCTATTATCCACGAGGGTTGACTTAGGGTGTATTTGGTATGGAGGAAAATCTTTTCATGGAAAATATTTTCTTGGAAAATCTTTTCATGGAAAATATTTTCTTGGAAAATAAGTTGACTTCTAACTCATTTTCTCATGTTTGATTGGTGAGTGGAAAATATTTTTCGAAAAAAATTTTCTATTGCTTGGTTAGTGAATGAAAATAATTTTTCTAATTTTTTTAATTTTTAGCTAGAGAGAAGATAATATTTTTTAGGAAAATAATTTCTGACGTGAAAATATTTCATAATTTGAAATACTTTTTTAAAATAAATATTTAAATTCTTTTTTTAGGGTGGGGGTGGGGTCGAGGGTTGCGTAGGGGGCTAGGGGTGGAGTAAAAAATTAAGATTTTTAAATTTTAAATTTTTTGTAAAAATATTTTTTTTTTGTATGGGGGCCGGGGCTTAGGGTGCGGGATGGAGTACTTTTTGTTGGGGGATGGGGGCACGGGCTGGGTACGGGGTGGTGGGGTGGGGAATGGAGGAAAAATAAAAATTTCAAAATAATTTTTTAATATTATTTTATTTTTTAAAATATTTTTTTGGGGGGAGGGGGGTCGTGGTAGGGATGGGATAAAAAAATTAATTTGATGGGAGTTTTGAAAAATATTTTGCTTAAATTTGAGGAAAATAAGTTGATTTGAAAAAGATTTAAGCTAACCAAACATGGAAAAATTTAAAAACAATTCCCAATTTTTTTTTCCTCCGTGCCAAACACACCCTTAGTGACAAAATTTGTATCTAGTTTCAAATTTTCTGGTGAAGAATCTTCTTGGTTTCCTTTTGACACTAGAAAACAAAATTGGAAAAATCCCCTAAGATGGGGAAATATGAAAACAAATAAAATAGTGGTGACTGTGACTCCTGAATTAGCAACATTAAATGGTATCCACAAAACTTGTACTACATTACAGTGAATCGATCTCACGTACTTTTGTGTATTTCTCCACCAAATTTGGAATTTAGTTGAAGTGCAAAACACAATCCTCTTTGTTCATGTTTTAAAATAGTTGTTAGTATTAGAGCACTAGAATGCCATTTATCAATGTCGTTGTTCTAATATGTCTCAAATCTTGGAGACACTTTGGTTGTTATCAAGCAACTTGTAACAGTGACCATAACAACAATGATTCTAAGACACATACAAGTGTGTGTCATGAAAATAAAAATTTGGGCCCACAAAAACTTCTAAATGATCCATAGTGTATGAGGTCAACTCACTGAAAATGACTAGTTTTGAGTAAACTACTTTTGCACTTGCTGGAGGAGTCATTTGGTATAGGGCAATAAGGGCTAATAATCCTTGGATATGCATAGTTATTTCATTTTGTGTTTTATTAGAGGTGTTAATTAGCATGCAATGCCGTTTGTTGTTCTAGTTTGCAAAATGTCTACTCAATGTATAGGTCACTACATAGCCTATATATAATATACACATCTATACATAACTAATTTATATTGTGTCTACTTCAATAATTTTTGTACATATTTTGTAATCTAGTTGACCCAAGTGTATATATTTACAAGCATTCCTTATTTATCTCGCTATTTGTACGAAAATGATGAAATTAGTTATTCTTATCCCATATAAATGATGGGATAACTTTGTTTGTCCCATCGCTCCTACCAAGTAACCTCTAATAATGTTCAAAATATGACAATGTAATTAAGAAAATAACTATTGTGTGTCATGTACCCCACATCTCCGACACCATAAGAAGTCACTTGAGCTTTGTTAATTGAAAATCAATTGAAGAGCTTGTGTGGATTAAATTTGAAATAGTGATTATTTGGTATCAAATATATCTGAAAAATCATTTATTTGCATTGAAGAAAAATTCGGAGCAAAAATAACAAATTGTGTATCTTAAATTCGAAGCAAGTTATTGTTGTTGCTAAAAGAATCTACTTCAAGTCTCCTTTGATTTCATTAGGAAATCAAGATTAAAGTTCACAAATTAAATGTCTTTTAGTGTGTTGATGGAATCTCAAAAGTTAGGATAGATTTTTTCTTTTCTAGTTTTTGTTTTTTGTTCTTGTGGAATCTTTCTCTCTCTCACAATCATGGAAAAATAAAAGACCTTTCTCCTTTTATAGTAGTATAGGTTGAACGTGTAAGCAGTGTAAAATATACACACACAACGAAAGCACAATCCAGAATCATAATCTTACATGGTATTCTGCTAATGTAAAATAAAAGCCAACGAAAACTGGAAAACGTACCTGTTGAGGCTTCTTGATAATAGATTCTCCGTGAAGGAATCTAGAACCACGACCTTCTAGTGCTATCTGGTTAACTCTCAATTTAACTTGTGTGGACAAGTATTTTTCTCAAGAACTCTCTCCCTAATTCTCCAGGCTTCTCCCATATTTATCTTTCAGATAATAGGGATGGAGAAGAGAGTTAAGGGGCTGAAAATATTTTTCTTAATTACAGTCCATTATGACTATTGAAATCAATTGATATCAATAGTCATAAATCAAATAATTAGCCAAAAACGTTTTTATTCCCATTAAAATTTTATATTCTGTTTTAAATAAATATATTTTTATCATTAAAATGAAATATATGTAAGGTCAGTTTTTAAACTCCTTCCAGAATATTCTTCGTATTCTTGATAATCGATCAATAAACCAGACGCAGTAGGGACCGTTGACTTATTAATAGAGGCTCTCTATTCGGATAATAATTCGTAATTGAAAGAATTATCATATCAAAATAAATTACTAACTGTTTCACTAAAAATCTGTAATTGAACTCCTCGATTTAATTTCAAAATCCTTCATCACATCTTATTTTAACTCCCCGTGTTATAATTACCGACACCAATCAATAAATTAAATTTTCTGAAAAAAGTAATTTATTGACTAAATCAATCCTTTACTACTTTATTTAATTTATTTCACATGACGGATATCCAAATCCTTCTGCAGGGTTTTCATGTGAAAACTTGTAAATAACTATAAAGGGGTGTCTTCAACTCGGGACAGAGACACGGTTCTATCAACTAATTATTATTTCACTAATGCAATTTGTCATTATCCAATCTACTAGGATTTTATCGACTCACTGAAAAAGTCTCACCTTTTAATAGATTAAAATAATAAATCAAATCACGTAGATCATAACAATTATATTAAGATTAAGAGTATAAGTACATGCAATGAACTAGAAAAATTATTTTATAAAATTCAGAACATAAATAAATTACTCTGATTGGTCCGTTCAATACATACAAAATGTACTATAACAAGAAGTCAGAGTTTAACCACTCCCATAATCAAGATCAAATTATATCTAATCTTGTTCTACGATCAACAAGCTGTTTTTCCTACTTCATCTTTGATCGTGAACATTAATTTATAACTTATATGAACTGATAATTTTAATCTTTCGTGTACAAGTTAAAACACTCCATATACAAAATCATCTACAATATAAGTAATGGTCACACATATATACACAATGATCTATTTAAACCAAGACTTTATTATAATAATATGAATAGTCTTTACAAGGGATTCAAAAATACTATAATACAATTACATGGTTAATATTATATCCCAACAATCTCCCACTTAAACCCATAACCATGCAACCACAATTTTAACATCCATTTCTTCTACGTGATTATCGAAAACCTTCTAAGGTAAGCCTTTTGTAAATGGGTCCGCCAAATTATTCTTCAAATCAATCTTCAAAACTCTCACATCACCCCTTTGAGTTATATCATGAATCAAGTGATATTTTCTCTCAATGTGTTTACTTCTTTTGTGGCTACGCGATTCCTTCAAGTTTGCAACTGCGCCACTGTTATCACAATATAGTGTGATTAGGTATTCAGCCCAAGGAACTACTCCAAGCTCCTTTAGGAAGTTTCCGAGCCAAACTACCTCCTTAGCTGCCTCAAAGGTTGTCACATATTCAGCTTCCATGGTGGAATCAGATACACAAGACTGCTTGATACTCCTCCATATTACAACTCTACCTCGGACTGATTAGAAGTTTGAATCTGTATACTCGATGGGTACAAGATTTCCAAGATGAAAGAAAAACATATAATCCCTAGTCCTTTTCAGATACTTGATCATATGCTTGACTGCTGTCCAATGTTCTGGCCTAAGATTAGACTGAAATCTGCTAACCATGCCTACAACAAAGCAGATATCTGACCTAGTACATAACATAACATAACATACATGGGAGTCCCTACAATCGAAGCATAAGGGACTGCCTTCATTCTCACTATCTCATCAGTCATTTTTGGCGATTGATCCTTTGATAAAGTAATCCTATGTCTAAAAGGAAGAAATTCCTTTTTGAAATTTTGCATGTTAAACCTTGCAAGAATAGTGCCAATATAAAGTGCTTGAGATAAGCCTAATATCCTTTGTTTATGATCTCACATAAGCTTGATCCCAAGGATATGAGCCGCTTCTCCCAAGTCTTTCATATTGAAACAAGATGACAGCTGTTCCTTAACCGAATACAGCATACTCACATTGTTTTCTATGAGCAAAATGTTATCAACGTACATAATAAAAAATACTACTCCATCTCCCTCCAACTTCTTATAAATACACGATTCATTTTCAAGTTGATCAAAACCAAAAGTCTTAATCAACTTGTCAAAATAAATATTTCATGCTCTAGATGCTTGTTTCAATCCATAAATAGATCTCTTAAGCTTACAAACCATGTGTTCATTGCCATTTTCTATGAAACCCTCTGATTGTGCCATATAGATACACTCATCAAGACTTCCATTTAGAAAAGCCGTCTTGACATCCATTTGCCAAATCTCATAATTATAGTGAGCAACTATGAATAAGAGAATCTAATGTATTTAAGCATGGTTATCGACGAAAAGGTTTCCTCATAATCAATCCCTTCTTTTTGAGTGAATCCTTTAGCAACAAGCCTAGCCTTAAAAGTTTTCACTTTTTCACCCACACCTCTCTTTTTCTTGAAGATCCACTTACATCCTATAGGTTTAACACCTACAAGTGGCTCTATAAGATCCTAGACTTGATTAGAGTACATTGACTTCATTTTAGATTTCATAGCAATAACCCACATTTCAACATCTATGTCATGTAGTGCTTTGGTGTAATTTAATGATTCAGTATTAGATTCTTCAGGAATTCTATCATATGATTCTCCCAAAATCATAAGCCTATCAGGCTTTCTAATAACTCTCCCACTATGATGACTAGCCACTATAGGATGTGCTACTTTTGAACTAAGGTTGGAACAACCTGAATATCCTCCTGAATAGGTTCCTCCACAGTGACTGACTGCCTGACGTTGCTCCCACTACTTGGTGGTAGTGAAACATCAGGAGTTTGCTCTATAACAACCTCTTGCGTTAGCTCAGACGCAATTGCGTGTCTAGTAACATGTCTCCTACTACGGGATCGTAATGGAATGTTAACAACTGATTGAGGAACTTATTTAGTCGATTTATGGCTAGTTATTCTTTGGGACAGTTACTGAAACATTACTTTTAGAAACATGGTTCATTAAATAGTCCTATTCTAGAAACTTAGCATTTGTTGAAACAATCACCTTTTGCTCCTTAGGACAATAAAATAAACCTCCTTTAGTGCTTTTTAGATATCCAATGAAAATATATACTTCTGTCCTAGATTCCAACTTATCTGTTTTACCTTTTAGCACATGTGCTGGGAAATCCCAAACCCAAATATGTCGTAGACTAGGCTTACATCAATTCCACAATTCAAATGGGATTAATGGAACATACTTGGAAGGAATCAAATTCAAAATATAATTTGCATTTCCCAAAGCATAGTCGCAAAAGCTAAAAGATAAATCAGAATAACTTAACATTGGTCTAACCATTTCCAAAAGGTTCTATTTCTACATTCTGCCATACTATTTTGTTGAGGTATGCCTGGGGTAGAATATTGAGACGTAATGCCGTGTTCTGATAAGTACTGAATGAATTCAGCTGAAAGGTATTCACCACCACGATCAGATCGTAAGGTTTGGATATGTTTACCATGTTTCTTTTTCATTTCAATCTTAAATTCTTTGAATTTTTGAAAGCATTCAGATTTATGGTGCAACAAATAAATATATCCATATTTTGAGTAATCATCTGTGAAAGTCACAAAATACTCAAAATCACCTCTTGCTTGTATATTCATAGGATCGCACAAATCAGAATGAATTAGTTCTAACTTATGAAAGGCTCTATTTCCTTTTGAAGGGAAATGTCTCTTTGTCATTTTTCCTTCTAAACAAGATTCATAAGTTGGTAGTGCCTCCACTTTCAATGAACTCAAAGGTCCATTAGAAACCAATAGAGAAATTCTATTTATGTTATTATGACGGAGACGTAAGTGCCATAAGTAAGTAGGACTCAATTCAGAAATACACTTTCTTTTGTTGGAAACAACAATGTTATTTAGTTCATTTTGCTGGAGCATGTTATGAGAAACGTCACACATAAATAAATTATGTATTCTGGGAGCACTATGGATAAAAAGGTTATTTCTCTTAATAACAACACAATTATTATTAAAATAAACTGAATAACCAACATCCATTATTTTTGAAACTGAAATTAAATTCCTTCGTAATGAAGGTACAAAGAGGACATTATTTAAAACAAGAATTCGGGAAGGACTAAAAGAAATTGAAACAAGTCCTACAGCTAGGCTGGTGCCGATTCTCCATTAGCTTGAAAAACAGAGATTTCATTGTCACTTAGCTGTTGTGTCACCTGAAACCCCTACAAAGAAGTGCAGATATGATCAGTGGCTCTCGAATCTAAAACCCATAATTGGGTAGAAACAATCGCTAAACAGGTTCCAATGACATTGAGATAAGAATTACCTTTATTTTTCATCTTAGTCTGAAAGTCAGGCCATTGCTTTTTTTGATGTCCAGGCTATTTACAATGAAAACACTTGTCTTTCGACTTTACCACACCACCCTTGAGACCTTCTGGTGTTAAAGCCTTTTGAGGCTTTTTCTTCTTCTTCTTCTTTTGGGCTTTCACCGATTTAGAAGAAGAAGGCCAACCTTGTCCAACATCATAGCAGTAGGAGTTTGCTGCTTAATGATTGTTTGTGCTGCCTGCAGCTCATTCAACAATTTTGCCAATGACAAGTCCATCTTGTTCATATTGTAATTCAAGAGAAATTGTTGAAAACTGTTTGGCAACATTTGAAGGACCATCTCAACCTAAGATTTCTTATCAATCTCAGCACCAAGTATTTTCAATTCATTTAAGTAACTCATCAACTTCAGCACATGCTCTCGAATCGAAGAACCTTCAACCATTTTCGTATTTAAAAAAGCCTTCATAGCAATTTGCTTGGCAGCACGATTCTGCTCCCCAAACATCTCTTTAAGAGACGCGAGCATATCATAAGCAGAAGGCATTGACTGATGTTGATGCTGCAAGACATTCACCATTGAGGCAAGAATGTAACATCTTGCCATTTCATTAGCTTTTACCCACTTATCATAGGCCTCAACTTCTTCAGGAGTAAGATCTGCTGGTTTGACGAGACATTTCTCAACCAGGACATATTTATAGCTCTCAACAGTAAGAACAATGTCTAAATTTCTCTTCCACTCCACATAATTAGGACCTTCCAACTTATTTTGATTCAAGATAGAGGTTAAAAGATTGAAGGAATTCATATTAAGTTTGAGATATAACATAAAATAGATTATTAGATATAAGAAATACGTAAAACACAACAAGTCACATATAAACATGCATGTGAACAGTTAGAGTCGTTAATGAAACTTAACCATTCCAGCAAATATATGAGCATCTTAATGTATATGACTACATAAAACAAAAATACAACCAACTAAGTTAAAGAGTAATATGTTCAGTTTAGGCAGACAGATAAAATCTTTTCAACAGTGATTCAACAAGCAACGTAGTTGGGAAAGTAAAACTTGTCTTCAAAACAAAAGAAACAACACAAACAGTGTGTAATTTGTATGTTTATCTGATGGGGGAAAGGACCAAAGTCCTTATATAAACATACATTGCAACTGTAAAACAGATTTATAATCATAATGAATCAACCCTTGCAATCCCAGAGTTTCAAAATAATATTTTTTCAGAATTTTCAGATTTTCAGAAAATAGAAAAATGGCCAAAAACCCATCTAAACGATATTGTTTTTCCAAAAAAGGGCGTACACCATGGAAAAGCTGTGAGTATTACTTAGGGGGTCATTTTCAATGAACAAGCCAAAAATTAGATCAATTAGAGTTGGTCAAAAACTAAGAAACTCCAATACCGACCAATTCAACAAATATAGACCAACATTTTGACGAGGGTTAATAGGACAGTATATTCAACATGGACCAAGCACTATGCTACCGTGTATATCATACTACAATCAACAGTGGTTGGGCAAAGTCGAATAATCAAACAAATTTTTCTTCAAATGCAAAAAACCATTTAACTAGTTGTCGGGTAGTCTAAATTTTAGAAAAAATTTAGAAGCGTTACCAGAAGGTCCACACCACTACTATGTTGATTAAAACATAATGGTTACAATCTTGATGGGGCAGATTTAAAAAACATATCAAATTTTTCCTAAAATTAGAAAAATAGTTCGTTTTGAACACAAACAATAACTACCACGAGTGTGTAAAAACAAGCAGGCATGCAGTCTAACTTTATTTTTTTGAAAAAGTCCAGTGTAATACTTAAATATATCACACAGGTTTGTAAAATCAAGAACAAAAAATATCCAAAATTCGAGTTCTTATTACATTAACAGTTAGATGTAAGAAGACTACTGATATCAATTGTAAGCAGTGTAAAATATACACACACAGCGGAAGCACAATTCAAAATCATAATCTTACATGGTATTCTGCTAATGTAAAATAAAAGCCAACGAAAACTGAAAAATGTACCTGTTGAAGCTTCTTGATAATAGATTCTTCGTGAAGGAATCCAGAACCACGACATTCTAATGCTATCTGATTAACTCTTAATTTAACTTGTGTGGGAAAGTATTTTTCTCAAGAACTCTCTCCCTAATTCTCCAGGCTTCTCCCCTATTTATCTTTCAGATAATAGGGATGGAGAAGAGAGTTAAGGAGCTGAAAACGTTTTTCTTAATTACAGTCCATTATGACTATTGAAATCAATTGACATCAATAGTCATAAATCACATAATTAGCCAAAAACGTTTTTATTCCCATCAAGATTTTATATTCTGTTTTAATTTTATTTTAAATAAATATATTTTTATTATTAAAACGAAATATATGTAAGGTCAGTTTTTAAACTCCTTCCAGAATATTCTTCGTATTCTTGATAATCGATCAATAAATCAGACGCAGTAAGGACCGCGGACTAATTAATAGAGGCTTCCTATTCTGATTATAATTTGTAATTGAAAGAATTATCATATCAAAATAAATTACAAACTATTCCATTAAAAGTCTGTAATTGAACTCCTCGATTTAATTTTAAAATCCTTCATCACATCTTATTTTAACTCCCCGTGTTAGAATTACTAACACCAATCAATAAATCAAATTTTCTGAAAAAATTAATTTATTGACTAAATCAATCCTTTACTACTTTATTTAACTTATTTCACATGACAGATATTTAAATCCACCTGCAGGGTTTTCACGTGAAAACTTATAAGTAACCATAAAGGGTTGTCTTCAACTCGGGACAGAGACACAGTTCTATCAACTAATTATTATTTCACTAACGCAATTTGTCATTATCCAATCTACTAGAATTTTATCGACTTACTGAAAAAGTCTCACCTTTTAATAAATTAAAATAATAAATCAAATCACGTAGATCATAACAATTATATCAAGATTA
>JBCEWC010001033.1:8676-45370 GCA_038996855.1 Solanum aculeatissimum
CATCATCCTTGCTAAAACACACATAACGTTGATTTAAATCAAATACTTTATTTAATGCATGACAACCATGAATCTCAGTATCAAATAATGCATAGGAAAAATCATAATTATTAACTCATCTAGGGTTATATATATATAAATATATATATATAATACTAGTTTCAAATCACTATTTTTATCATTGCAAAAAAATCATCATCCTTGCTAAAACACACATAACGTTGATTTAAATCAAATACTTTATTTAATGCATGACAACCATGAATCTCAATATCAAATAATGCATAGGAAAAATCATAATTATTAACTCAACTAGGGTTCATGGGAAAATAGCCACGAACAATAATTCAAACAATAACATAATAATAACTTCAATTCATAATTACATAAAACTCAATAGAAGAATAATTGACTCAACTGGATTTTAAAAACTAGGTTTTTACCCAAATCAATATTCATTAAAAATTGAAACTTAGATATGGGGCACATGGATGAACTCAATCCAACACTATGTTAGCGTTACATACCTGAGAGATTTAGATTTTTGAAGAACTTTGAAGAACGTACTTGAAACTTTAGCTTTTCTCTTTTTGGAACCTTGTTCAATGTCTTGGAATATGTTTTAAACGTAAATACACTGAATATTTATGTTTAGGGGCTTACATAGGTGTAAAAATATCAAGTTTAGGCTTTAAAAGGATGGAAAAAGACCAAAATACCCTTTCTTAAAAAGTTGTCAAAAGTCATCTACGGGACCATCTACGGCCCATTGAGACCCTTCCATAAACTTTTGGGCAAAATTTCAGAGTCTTTTGGATTAATTCTACGAGCCTAATCTACGACCCATAGAAATTTCTACGACTCGTAGATTGGTCCGTAAGGTCTGGGACCTCAAAATGGATTTCAGGACTTTTTTTCATGAGTTAGCAAATAGACTGTACTTTAATCCATGGCTCGTGATAGGTTTCATATGTACAACTCTGCCCTTGCAGTGTTCATTAAAATGGTCATAACTTTTGATTCCGAACTCTAAATGAGGTAAAATTAGTTGAGTTGAAAATCTAATTCAAAGACCTTTCATTTGGTAGGTCATAGACTACATAATTCTTTTGTTCCAAGAGTTATGATCATTTAAAATTAACTCCTTATAATCTAATGCGAAAAACTCACTCGATAGAAAAGTTTTGAACTCGACTAAGTTCTAGGGGTGTCTTATGAACCTAATCCAATTCTAATAGATTTCTCACATATAAGAATTAGGCTTAAAACATAGGTACATATAATGTATCACTAGATTCAAGCTTACGTATTTATGAAAAAATAGTATCTTAAGAATAGAGTTATGAGGTGTTACATAAATCAACACCAAAATCTACTTTTTGTTTAGGAGGTAAACTTAGAAGCTCTTTGGGAAACATATTAACAAATTCATTATTGAAGAGTTGGTGATTCTACCTACATATCGCTCACTCTAACTAGATGACATATATATCCCTTTGATATCATCTTCCTTGCTTTAAAATAAGAGATAAAATTACCCTTTGGTGCCCCAACATTTCCTTCCCATTCAAAGACCGCCTCATTTGGAAAGTGGAAGTGCACACCCTTAGTTCAGCAATCCACGATGGCATAGAAAGAAGCTAACCAATCCATACCTATTAAAACATCAAATTCCACAATTTCTAGCTCAATAAGGTCAGCCAATGTGTCACGATCATGAATAGTTACTATGCAATTATGATAGACCCTTCTAGCTATAATAGGTTCAACTGTTGGTGCAGATACCTCAAATAGTTTGTTCAATAATTTAGGTGTTCTTTTAAGCTTCCTAGTAACTAGTGGAGTGATATATGATAGTGTAGAACCAAGGTCAATCAATGTATATACATTTTATGAAAAGATGGATAATGTACTTGTAACTACGTCGGGTGAAGGTTCCCATGTCTTTCGACTTCCTAGAGCATAGGTACAGTTTTAGACTACACTAAAGCTAGCTTCCCCTCTAACACCTCTACCATAACTTGTAAGAACTTGATAACCTCTACCTAACTAATGGAGGCACTGATGATGATAATGCAACAACTGATCCAGTAGGTTGTGTTATATCACCCATACGCCTTCTCGGACAATCTCTCATCATATGCCCTAGAACACCACACCAATAATAAGCATCTATCCCAATGCGACATGTACATAAATGACTCCTCCCACATTATTTGCAAGGCTTCTTAGGAGGCATTTGTTGGCTTGTTGGATATCTCGTTGTCTGTGCACCTTGACCTTCACTTCTTTGCTTAAACTGATTACTTCTAAACCCTTCAAGTTGTGGTGGAACACTAGTTGCAAAGTAGGAGGATGATGGCCTATGAGGTCTATTATAAAATCTAGGCCTAAACTCACCTTGTGATGGTGTAAATTTACCCTGTAGATCTGACCTTTTTGGACTACCCCCTTTTTAACTCTTGTGTCCTTCTCCTTTTCCTTGATCCTCTAATTTTTGTGCAAAAACTTCATCCTTGCTATATCCATGTCTTTATCAAAGAAGCAATGGTACAATCTCTAACCAGATATGAATCCAATCTATCCATGCAACGATGAACACTATCTTCCATAGTAGCAATTATATTAAGAGCATACCTAGCCAGGGAATTAAATTAAAGTCTTACTCCCTCACGCTCATATTCCCTTAGTATAGGTTTAGGAATTGGTCTGCATGGGCCTCTCAGATCTCTAATGGCAAGAAATGATCAATAAATGCCTTTCTAAACTCCTTCCAAGCAGTTGGAGGTGTATCTATACCCTTAGATTGCTTCCAAGCTTCAGACCATAGTATAGCCACACTCTTCAATCTATATGTTTCCATCTCAATAGCTTATGTACCACTTACATGCATAACATCCAAAATGCATTGGATCTGATCGATGAAGACTTGTGGATCTTCATTGTGATCTAACTCGATGAATGGTGGAGGGTATAAATTAAGAAAATCACATATCCTTATGCTAGATGCCCTATCGGCACCACCTACATCTGTAATTGAGCCTTCCTGTCTTTGACCTTGGCCAATAACTATATGAGACAACAGTAGAACTATATTTCTCAAATCTTGCACGGTAGCATCAGTAGGTAATTCTAGCAAAAGTTTACTACTTCCTGGTACATCAGGAGATGGAGGAGTCGGAGATGTTTGTGATAGAGACTCATCTTGATCCTCATTTTGTTGTCTAGTCCGACTAGTACCACCAACTACCACGTCTACTTCCTTCTCTTTGCCCTTGCTTTTTCTTATTTTTGGCATACTCGCTGCACAAAATAATTTAGAGGTTAGACACGATCCACCTACAATATTTGGCTCTATGGAACGATCTAAAGAATGCAAAGGGAGTGACAACTCCTAAATGCCACATAGCCTCCTTCTTATAAATGTGGTGCGCAACACATCCCTAAGCAAGACTCTATATAGACACTGCTTTGGAGACTTCCTAGGATGACCCACTCTGCTACTACTTTTGTCACGCTCGAGATCCCATTAAGATGGACTGGCATCCATTTCCGACAAGGCCCACGAGAACTAACCTATAATCATGTACTATCTATCCATACTAACATACTTTCAAGAAAGTATACAATAATAACAAGCCAAAATAAAATACATATGACTAGGCCATTGGACCCACGATGTCTAAAATATGAGACATGACCACACTTTACTTTACATAATATACAAAATTTCTAGATAAGCAACACTATCTGAATAGGGTCGGGAAAGGCCCCTCCATATGATTAGATACTATACAACACAAAAATGTATGCTCTAGACACAAAACGCCTTGAAGCAACCTAGAGCTCAGTAATAGCAGTTGAATATCTTATACTTCTACTAGGGAGATCTACTAGCTCTTATACCAGCAACATTAAATATAAGTCCGCCAATAGGGACTTCAGTATGAGATAATGTACTAAATATGTAAGGCAAAAAGTCCTACATATGAAATAAGGACTCCAATGAAATCATACACGGATGTAAAGATAAGAGACCACCTTTAGTCATATTGTGAAATTATGTACTTTATGTCTTTTTCATTACTTTACCTTTATTTACTTTAAAATTTGTGCATAGTATATAATACAAATAACCAGCTAATCAGTGGTATATCTATATCGGGATTGACCCATGCTAGGTGATTCTTCCACCCCTGGGATACCACCCATCAATAAGCAACTTCACTTTGTCTTCCATTTATGTTTTAGATGATTCTTTTGGTGCTCATAAAATTTTGAGTTGTAGGACTATTTACATAACACGTGACAAGTAAAGAATCATGTAAGACAATACCATAATAAAAAGAGTAGATTACACAACTAATGAAATACGTAGGAGATGAAACAACACATGGATTTTATTTAGCTAAAAAAGGAACCCATATATCTTGGTATCCAAAGTATGTATGAATATTTGAAAATGACTTTATATTGGAACATATGTACATGTTAAATAGTGGAGACACGATTATTAGTTATGTCGGAGTTTGTAAGTGGCTCTATGTGCCAAGGAAGGATCTAGATTTCATGTTAAATAATAGAAAATCAAGTAGCCTTACATACCTTGTTGTACCACCTTTTTATTACCTCGATGTAATATTCTTTCACTTCAAGTACTTGTCTATAATAGAGTAGGTGATATAACTAATATTAGTAGCTAATATACATATTTTTCTAGTCCAATCTCACCCAAAAATAACGCTCGGGAAGCATCCCCGTAATTATTAACCCAAGGGTGTTCTTTCAACTTTTCCTTCTCTAATCATATTTGTCTAATACACACCTTCATATACATGACATATCCAACTTGGTTTAGTCCCATAATATTCTTACAACAGTTCACAAAGTACAACACATAACAACTTCACACAACACGCAACTAGGTAGCATAACATTACGCCCTTTCCTCTATATTTTGACGTCAATAATTCAAACTTGTTCCAACTTCAACAAAACCATTCTCAATATATTTACACACTAAACAATCCTAAAATAGTCCCCAAAAAGTCTCAAAATAGATGGAGGATGTGAGACCATAGTCCCCAATCAATCAACCCACAAGTTCCTACGAACATTACATTTAAGATAACACACTAAAACTCATTTTTAAGTAAATCAAAAATAGTGAAACAACCTTAGTTTACTATTTATGACCTAAGATTTGTTAATAACATCAACCTCCCTTCGTAATCAAGTCAACCAAGAAGAGAAAATCCTTTTAATAAACAAGAAAGTGTGCAACAATTTTTAGAAACATGTTGTCCAATATTTCACCCAAGCATAACAAACATATCTTCCTTGTTTTTCATGGAAAAATTACAGTAAATACATAGTTAGTTTTACTTACCTTAACCTTCAAGGAGTAGGGCTTCTTCAAAAAGCCTAAAGGTTTGTTGTGACTACTTTGTAAATTCAAGAGAGAACAAGGAGAAAAACTTTGAACAATCTGATTTTTTGTCCATGTTAGAATGACTTGAAGGAGATAGTTTTAAGCCCTTTTAAATGGACTCATCTTGTCCGACTATCTCCCTTATTTTATGCCATATTAAATCAAGTAGGTGATGCACCTACTTATCCCTTTCACTTGGGCTTTAGTGGGTCTCAATTCAATGGGCCTTGGCTGCCTATTTTTCTCTTTTCCTTTCACTTGGTTTGGGCCCAAATTGTCAAGTAGGTTGTGAATGTACTCTGGCCCTTTATCCATTCACTTTGGTCTGCCAATATTGCCCCATTATAATGCTAAACCATGGGCAAAATTTACACCCTTATCTTGGGTTTTATTCATTATTGGACTTAGAAATATTTGGTGTTGGGCCTCATCTCCATTTTCTTTTCTTTTTCACTTAATTTGGGTCTCAACTGAGTCCACTCATGTATGAATTAGTCTTCTCCATCTACCTATCCCATTTAGTATAAGCACGTAGGTGACTCACCTATTAGCTTCTTAAAGTTCCACAAGCACATCACTTCTTTTACTTCATTTAAGGTCGTGAACTCCTTAATTTAACTTAAAACTTATATACACTCGCTCATCTTAAGTGTTAGACATAAATATAGCCCTCCAATTTAAAATTAGGCACTTTTAAAATTGGTGTTCATTCGACCAAACCATATCATGTTCCAGTACACGTAACATGTGGGGTGTTACATAGATACAATTTATTGGGTCAAGTCAACAAATATATTGTTATAATACATTTCGTGCGTATTATAAATGAGTTGATTTTGTCACTGATGGCTGTAACAACTCTTTTTGTATGGGATTGAAGCTAATGATTAGGAAAGATTGATAGGTTTATCTATCTATGATGAAATCTATTCATAATAGTATTTCACAATTCACAGTGGTGATGGAGGTAAATAATACTGTCACTACATGTGTTTCTCTTTTATGATTATCTAATATGAAGCTGCAACATATTTTCCTGCATTCTTTATATAAAATAGTTTGTGAATCCCCCCAAGTAGGTGTTATTCAAAAGACCAGACTAATATAAGCCAAATAAATAAATTGAGTAGGATAAAAATCAAGCCAACTAGATTCACATCATGTCAATAAGTAAATTATTTTCCTTTATATGTCCGAGGTGATGGAATTATATCCTCTCAAGATAAAATATTTTACTCATCAGTGTAGCAACACCACAAACTCTAATGAACAATGAACTCACTCAATAATAGTAAATCACATGAGATTTTTGAAGTGCAAGAATAAAAGTAGAAGATCATAAAATTTTGTAGTTTGAAAATGAGAGAAAATTTCTCTATTTATAACAAACAAAGAATATTATGAACATATGCCTATTCTCACTTATTAAAACAACACAACCTTTTGAAAAAATCACACCCTTTTTATAAGTCACAACCTATTAAATGTGAAAAGGTATTATTCAAATTATATTTTTTCTCTTGGTGTCTTTTCGAAAAAAAAATACTTCATTTCCTATTCAAACCTTTAAAATCCAACATTAGGTTCACCACTGTAGAACTCAAGAGTTGCACCAACTTATTCAACACTATACTTCGATTTAAACATCGACTTTAATAATTCATTATCGTCTACCAAAACTATCAAAAATGTATAAAAAAAGAAGAAGTAGGCATACTGTGAGACCACGTGTTTCTCATCCTCTATAATATACATAGTGCGACATGTTATGTAAGGAATATATGATTTTGGATAGAACCTAAAAATAATAGGGCTTAAAATCAATGTCAATATCAAGAACTTAAAGTTTTAAGTCAAAGGAATCCCTAAATATATATTAGGGATTAAAGAAATAGCCCGAGTGACACCCCGCGCTTTTCAAAAGGGTTAAATTTAGTTTCACCTCTCGGATAGAACTAAGAGTACATAATTTGATAATAATGGATTGTTGAGGGGTATTTTAATATCCCAAAGATCGTATTTTATGTTTTGGGGTCAAGGAAGTTGCAAGATAAAGGTTGGTCAAAGTTACCATAAGCTTCTTTAAGAAATTCTTCTTAAATTAGGGTCAAATGTATCAGACCATATCTCTCAAAATATAAGGAGTTAGAAGGTCCATGACCTATCAAATTAAAGGTATACAAATTTAGTTTACAACACATACAACTGTGTATCAATCCGACTTCATAATAAAAGGTTATGATAGTTTTACCGTGACTGCCCGAGCAGGAAACCAGGTCATGGACCGGGTCGGGTCAAAGCCCACATAGATGTCGGCTAAATTTGTCTTTTAACGTTTAAAATAAAGCTATTTCTTCCCAAAAAGTTCCAAACTGAATAGAAAGCTCCCACCAGGTCCCTAATCAATTTAGGTAAGTTATTTGCATTTTCACCGTTAAAATTTGCCCCCGTACCTAGAAATGCATGCCTTATGATTTGCGATTATTTTTCCCTCTTATTAGTTGTGTTTGGGGCTATTTTAGATTGTACAAAAGTGGTGTTCTTGTTGGTCATTGTATTTTTGCAGCTGGTTTGTTCAGGTAATCATTTTGGAGCTCTTGTACAACTATTTTTACAAAGTTCTATGAATGTTTCCTTGCGTAAATGCTATATGGAAAATTTGGTCATTAAATGCCAATTTATGGATTGTTTGTAGGTGTTTTTAATCTGCATATATATAGGTGTTGTGAAGCTTAGCTCATCGGGAACAACTTTTGTAAAAGAGCTATGGGCATTCGGACGTCCGTTGAAAAGGCATGTTAAGGCTAAGCTTCGTCCCTCCTTTTAGCATGAAATTTGGGAAATTCCCAAAATGTCAAATGTAATATTTTACTATTATGTTGCTAGGAAGACCTTCTTTGAAAGACATTGGGATTGTAGCTGTATTATTTTCACGATGGTATTAGTTTGATATTCTATTCGAACACTCAATTAGATATTCAATATCTATAGATCAATTTATCGATTTTTCCTGACAATCAATCCATGGGAAGTCTAAGCCATGTTGAAGCTGGTAAGGTTGAAATGACAAAAGATTTATGTTAGCTAGCTAGTTTGCAGGTGCAATTGTTAGATGTGGGGGATAGAGGTGTACTTGTTCAAAATACAGCAGAATCTTCCTTTGTTATTGAAGTAAAAGAGCGACAACGCGAGGATCCTAAGCTTATGACACTGAGAGAAGGTATTCCACAAAAACATCCTTCTTCATTTGAGCTAACTGGAGATGGAGTCCTTAGGTACCAGGGTCGCTTATGTGTGCCAAACATCAAAAGGCTTCGTGCCAAGATTATTGTTGAGGCCCATTATTCTAGATATTCGGTCCACCCTGGAGCAATGAAGATGTATTGGGACCTTCAACAAGTTTATTGGTAGAATGACATGAAAAAGGATATCACAAAGATGGTAGCCCAATGTCCCAACTGCCAGCAAGTTAAAGTAAAACATCAGAGATCTGGAGGCCTAGCTCAGTATATTGAGATTCCGTTATGAAAATAAGACATGATAAATATAGACTTCATCACTAGTTTGCCTTGTACTCCACACAGGTGTGATTCTATTTGGGTAATCATTGATAAGTTGACAAAATTTGCTCATTTCTTGTCAGTAAGGATGATATATTTAGCAAAGAATTATGCTAGGCTTTACATTCGAGATATTGCTTGCCTTCATGGAGTTCTATTATCTATTATCTCTTATCGAGGGGCTCAATTTACAACATATTTTTAGAAGTCTTTTCAGAATGGTGTGGGCACTCAAGTAAATCTTAGCACTACTTTTCATCCACAAACTGATGGACAAGCAGAACATACTATTCAAACCATTGAGGATATGTTACGTGTCTGCGTGATGGACTTTAAAGGAAGCTGGAATGATCATTTACCTCTTATCGAGTTAGCTTATAATAACAGTTTCTAAGCTAGTATTAAGATGGCTCCTTATGAAGCACTATATGGGTAAAGATGTAGGTCGCTGATCAGTTGGTTTGAGGTCAGGGAAGCAAAGTTGCTAGGCCCTAATCTAGTTCAGCAAACGATGGACAAAGTGAAAATTATTAGAGATCAATTACAAACAGACTAGAATTGACGAAAGTCTTATATAGATGTTCAATAATGAGACTTACAGTTTGGTGTAGAAGATTGGGTTTTCCTTAAAGTATCACCTAAGAAGGGTATCATGCGATTTGGAATGAAAGGGAAGCTCAGTCCTAGTTATGTTGGACCGTATAAGATTATTTTAAAAATTGGTAACGTGGCATACAAGCTTGATTTGCCTTCAGAACTGGGGGCAGTCCATCCGGTGTTTTATGTATCTATGTTGCAGAAGTGCATTAGAGATCCTTCGCGTATTACTCGCATTGAGGATATCCACATTTCTGAAGACTTGTCTTATGAAGAAGTACCAGTAGCTATTTTAGATCGGAAAGTAAAGAAGCATTGAAATAAAGAAGTGGACTCTGTGAAAGTGTTATGGTGGAATGAAAATATTGAGGAAATAACTTGGGAAGTCGAAGAGGATATGATGAAGAAGCCCCCCCAGCTATTTAAGGTGAGTCATATTTCAAAATTGACAGTTATCTTTATATAGTAACTTAAATTTTAAATGATTTGGAGGTGTTATTAGTTGGAGGATAACAGGTATATCCTCAAAAAATATTTTGGTAGATAGTAATGCAACCAAGGGGTTGTTTTGACACATTCGCGGACGAATAATTTAAGGGGGAGATTGTGAGTCCCCGTGTTTCTCGTCCTCCATAATATACATAGTGTGACATGTTATATAAGGAATATATGATTTTTGATATAACGTAAGGATATTAAGGCTTAAAATCAGTGTCAATATAGAGAATTTAAAGTTTTAATTCAAAGGAATCCCCTAAATATACATTCGGGATTACAGAAATAGCCTGAGTGGCACCCACCCTTTTCAAAAAGGTTAAATGCAGTTTCACCTCTCACATAGGACTAAGAGGGCATAATTTGATAATAATGGATTTTTTAGGGGTATTCTAATAGCCCAAAGTCCATATGTTAAGTTTTGGAGTCAAGGAAGTTGCAAGATAAAGGTTGGCCAAATTTACCACAAACTTCTTTAAGAAATCCTTCTTAAATTTGGGTCAAATGTATTAGACCATATCTCCCAAAATATAATGATTTAGAAGGTCCATGACCTATCAAATTGAAGGTATACAAATCTAGTTTGCAATTCATAAAACAGCATATCAATACGACTAGGTTATAAGAGTTTTATCATGACTGCCCGAGCGGGAAATCGGGTCATGGGCCAGGTCGGGTCAAAGCCCACATAGATGTCGGCTAAATTTGTCTTTTAAATCTTAAAACAAATTTATTTCATCCTAAAAAGTTCACAAACTGAAGAGAAAGCTCCCAATAGATCCCTAAGTAATTTAGGTAAGTTTTTTACATTTTTACCATTAATATTTGCTCGCATGCCTAGAAATGCGTGTCTTATGCTTTGCGATTATTTTTTCCTCTTATTAGTTGTGTTTGGGGCTATTTTTAGATTGTGAAAAAGTGGTGTTCTTGTTGTTCATCGTATGTTTGTAGCTGGTTTGTTCAGGTAATCATTTTGGGGCTCTTGTACGATAATATTTACGAAGTACTGTGGATGTTTCCTCGCATAAATGCTATATGAAAAATCTGATCATTAATGCCAGTTTATGGATTATTTATAGGTATTTTTAAGTTTCGTATATCTAGTCATTGCAAAGCTTAGGACATCAGGAACAACTTTCGTGAAGGAACTTTGGGCATTTGGACGTCCATTGGAAAGGTATGTTTATAGATTGGAAAGAAGGGACTCTCCAAAGAGAGGCCCGAGCGGAATGAAGTTGTGCTAAATGAACGAGTTGTCCTAAATGCCCCTTGTTAGCTGTCGCAGGAAGTGGTGGGGGCTCAGGAAGTGAACTTTCTTAGCCTATTTCTAAAGGGCGAACTGATCAACTAGGCTAAGCTCCGTCCCTCCTTTTAGCACAAAATCTGGGAAATTCTCAAAACGTCAAATGTGATATTTTACCATTTTGTTGCTAGGAAGACCTTCTGTGAAAGGCATTAGGATTGTAGCTGAATTATTTTCATGATGGTATTAGTTTGATATTCCATTCAAACGCTCAACTAGACATTTAATATCTATAGATCAATTTATCAGTTTTTCTTGACTACCGATCCATATGTTGAGGTGTTGCTCTTTTTTTGTGGGGTGTCACTAAAAAAATAAAGGCAGGTTACGAGGGGAATGTAATATTCATAATCAGTCCTTTTTCCTTATTAAGACTATATTTGAAGATTTTAGAAAGTAACACGTTGATTTTCAATAATCTCCAGTATAATGCTCCTATTTAAACCACTAAAACATTTGATTTTTTTAAGTACTTTCTTTTACTAATTGACATGGAACCAAGTGTAAGCATTATGTGAAGCATCTTTGTAAACATTTTCAGAAGTAAGGT
This sequence comes from Solanum aculeatissimum, assembly GCA_038996855.1. Lineage (NCBI taxonomy): Eukaryota > Viridiplantae > Streptophyta > Magnoliopsida > Solanales > Solanaceae > Solanum > Solanum aculeatissimum. Next base: position 20,613 of record JBCEWC010001033.1, read on the forward strand.
TTCATTCTAAATATTGAGTTAAGTTGTCAAACTTATTTGAAAGACATGTAAAATTCCACGAGTCATATGTATATTTTATGACAATGATTATGAAGTTAGGAGGATAAGTGAAATAATGAGCCAAGATTGGGAAAATGCATGTTACGGTCTACTATGTGCATTCAACATACATATCATACGCACGTTATGCATGGACTTCGAGCTAAATCGGAGGGTATGGGGCCTATTTTCCCAACTAAATATATATATGTATATTATAGGATGGCCATAGGTTAGAAAATATGATGTCGAGTAGCTCTCGAAAAAAACCACCATTGTTAGCATTTGGTTGGGTATTTCATGTATTTGCATCTATATATATGTATTCATGACATGCGATACTCGAGCATACCATGCATTGCTTATCACTAGGAGGTTGAGTGTTGGCCATTAAGGTCACCTGAGTTTTGGTTACAAGTGGTATTTCTATTACCTTTTTTACTACAGTTATCTATGGTTTTACTTTTTGCCTTACATACCAGTACATATTTATTCGTACTGATGTCCCATTGTCTGGGGACACTATATTTTATTTCGTGCGTGTAGGTTTAGGTAGAGACTCTGATCGACCCCTCCACTAGGAGCTCGGTTCAGCTATGAGTTGGTAAGCTTCACCTCTTCCTGGAGCTTTCATAGGATGCTTAACTTTTTGTTGTATAGTTGGGTATAGTCGGGGCCTTGTCCTGGCATTGTTAGTGACACTTTTAGAGGCTATTGTGGACATGTTATTTTGGATTATTTTTTTGGTACCTTTTAGTCTCCAGCCATGGGATTGGTATGTATATATGTAGTGTGTCACTGTACCTCTGTTATTGCAGCCTTGTCGGCTAGCCAGTACTTTATCATTTTGGTTTACCTATCCTGATGTGCTTGGTTTACTGTTAAGCAGGTCATAACCCAAATGGTCCAAGCTTAGTTTTTCAGACGTTATGTTGCCCGATCTTTTGACCCCTAGTTTAATTAACAAGCATGTTCAGTGACTTACTTAGCCAATAACGGTATCGAGTGTCAGTCATGCCTCCCCTTCTTTTGGGGCATGACGCATATGAGATAATTGAAGAATCATAGAACTTTTCCCTAAACGGTAACTTCATGACTGGAAATTTCCTTGCCTCTGTCATATCAATCACGCTTTTAGATTTTTGTCTTTGATAGATATTATTAATTAATATTGCAAAAGACTAAAGTAAGACTCTACTACTTGTCAATACTAATGTTAGAGTTATTTAAATATGGTATATGAATATATATGTGCATTATCTCGTCTTATTACAATTAACTTCTGAGGTAAAGCTGGATATGTTTTTAGTGTATAAGAGTTATCTTTTTTATGAATGTGATATGGAAGTCTTAATCATTGTTGAAATGTGTGGCAGTCTCATTTAAAAGTTAAGTTGATAGATAAAATATTGAACAAAATAGATTAAACTGTAAATACAACTATAATAATCACATAAATCAAGAATTAATGCCTATATACTATAGTAATACGTAAAAAGAAGGTGCATACCTTTATCCTCTATAAAATTAGGTTGAATCTTCCTCTCCTTTAACTTATGACGGGCTATCATCTTATGAAAATGTGTGTTGGGCTAAGCTAGGAGAGGGAACTTAGCCTCATATTTATAGGCTTAATTAAAAGTCGTAACCTAGTTGCCTTCCCATCCATCATGAGTTCACTCGTCTCCAACAGGCCTACACTATTATCTGGCCACACATATTACATGAAATGGATACGGGCCCATATAAATAAATGGCTTGCGTCTTGTCTAACAACTATTAACATTATGTATAACTTACACTAATCCCATACTGTTTATGGATAATCTAAAAATATACCAACTTTTTTTAAAATTACTTAAAATCTCTTGTTTATGGAGTACCAGTGATACATAAATTTCTACTTGCTGATACATAGCAAAATTCTAGGAGGCTTAAAATTTGTTACGCTAGAAAGGGGGGAATTTACTGCAAGTTGAATTCAATTCCCATAAAAAGGGAAATTTATTGCAAGTTGAATTCAATTTCCATAAAAGTAGTTGAAACGTTGAGGAATTCTATTTCATGCCTATATATGCATAACAAAAATATAATTTTGAATTTTAAAAATTTAAGAATCAATACATACAAAACTTCATCCTTTTGAATCCCTTTATCAAAAAATCACTGGATTTGCAATATGACGTATCAATTTTGTGTTAAAATTTTGGGATCTGAGAAATCTTTGGAGAAAATATTTCTTTTATTAATCTCAAAGAATCCATTGCCTCTCAACCAAGGGTCGACAAACAGAGAAAGAGATTGATCATTCGATACATCATAAAAGATAATTTGTCTCCAATTATAATTCGCAGTGACATGGGTGTAAAGCTCTCTGCTGAATTGGAGAAAAAGGAGCCTGAGTTTGGATTATATTTTTTTTGCATAAATAATTTTGATTTAGATGTTGGTGAGTTACAATTCTTTGATGCAATGTCTAGTTCGATTGTATATGTTGAAGTTCTCAAAAAGAAGGTTGATGTTATTGGTTTGGTGGATTTAAAAAATGGTCTTTTGTGTTGTGCATCTTAATGTGACATATATAACGTGATTAGTGCTTCAAAACATGTTGAGGATAAGAAAACATAAATGTATAACGATAAAGCAATATTACTGGCATTGATAGGAAAATATAAGATTGAAAAGGGTTTCAATTTCAGGGTGAAAAGATCTGACAACAAAAGGTATAAAATTATATGTATCATGCATGATTTATAATATACATTGGTATCAAGTTTAACAATATGTTAATTGATACTTGGAATTATATACTTCATGTATATAAATTGATACTTGAATGTAGGTACTTCGTGAGAATACATGATACTTGAATAAAAAATTAGTTACAATGTAAAAGTTTAGACTTGTATGAAACTAGATACCTGAATATAGGTACTTGCTGTGGTTATTTGATAGTTGAATAAAAAAATATATATTGATACTTGAATGTATGTATTTCAATCAGATACTTGATACTTGAATAAAAATACTTTCCTTTTGGTTGTCTGTATGCGTGTGTCAAAAAATATTCCATAAATTTGATACTTGAAAAATTAACAACCTTCAAATGCCTAAAAACCTAGGTATTTGTATCAACACGTGACATGTGATTTATCACGTATATAAAAACCTAATCACAACTATGATACGAAAAAATTTGTGAATTATCATCTACATTAACATAAATTTATATATCAATTCAATAGATTTTCAATCAAATCAAAATAGTAACGAAGACTTATATAATTGATACATAAATATTAGTGAAAAAAAGAATCAATTAACAAGTTTAGAAAAATGTGATTGTGAATAAAAATAGTTTTCTTTTGGTTGTCAGTATGCGTGTGTCAGAAAGTATTCCATAAATTTGATACTTGAAAAATTAGCAATTCCCATATGCCTAAAAACCAAGGTGTTTGTATCAACACACGACTTGTGATTTATCACGTATCAAAAAATTTAATCACAACTATGATATGAAAATAATTGTGAATTATCATCTACATTATCATAAATTTGTGTATCAATTCAATAGATTTTCAGTCAAATCAAAACAGTAACGATGATAAGTTTGGATGTAGAACCAACAACCTTTATGGATTTCTTCATCTTCGACACTAGAACACTAGAAACCTTCTTCGTCTTGGACACTGGATTATTGGAATTCTTTTTCCTATTTTCACGAAATCCATCGTCGTCAAAATTCACTACCCGCTTGTTAGCAATTTCAGATTGTGGATATTCTTCACTTGGTGGAACAACTTCGGCATGAGTATTGTTTTCAATAGTTGGTAATGCATGAGTAATATCGTATGAAGATGATGGAGTAGACTCCATTGTAATGGAGATTCTGCAACTGAGAGGAAAAATTAGAGAAAGAAATTAGGGAAAAAAAGGAAAACGGGGAACATTCAATCTTTTTTTTTTTTGGATTTTAATTTGAAATTAAAGTTAAAGAGTTTTAATCGACATTAAATTAGGAATTGATTGAGGTGACTCCTATTAATTAGGTGTCAGTTAGGATATGATTAGAATGATAGTGTAGTACTGTAGTCTTTGTATCAATAAGTAAGAGAGAGAAAGATAAATTATGGGATTTTTGTAATTTTTTAAAACAGTAGGGATTATAGGAAATTATGTAAACATATTTTGTATATTTGTGTAATTTTTTCGAACATTATTAAGTTTACATTAAATAAATAATGGGTTATTTATATAAATAATACATTATATAACATTAAGAGAAAATTTAATAAATAACAACTTAGAAGTAGGTTATTACAAATAATGACAATAGAATCTAATTTTCAAGTCATAGCAATATAAAATTTTCATAAACTAACAAATAAAAAAAACATGTAAGGGTAAAAAACATGAAATTAAAATTAAAATTAAAGAAATCTTCACCTAAATAATGGAAGCTATTAAATGATCATATTAATTATAACATAAATTTTTATTTTTGGTTGTAGCATAATCACTGATTGCACATTTTTTTATTTTTTGTTATAGCATCTACATTAATTACATCCTTTTTGTTTCTTTCAAAAGTGTAAAATCTTCCATATTTGAATCTATTGCAATTCTTCAATTTTTGAACGGATTTCTTAAGAATCTTCTATTCTTCTATTGTGATTCTTCCATTTTTGAACCTATTAGGGATCTGATTTTTCTTTTTTTGAAATATCATGGAATCAAAATTTTATTTTATTTTGATTGAACATGGTGGCAAATAGGATTCATGTTCGTAAATTTTTGTTCTATGTTATATGTCATTTTTTGTTCATTTTTTTAATGATGAAAATATGATTTATTTATGATTTTAAAATAAATGCAGTGTTATATATGTATATATTTGATGTATTTTGTATTCTATAAGTTTTTTACGTGTTTTGTATGGAGATTGTTTTTAAGTGATTGACATGTTCTTGCATTTAACCTTGTTTCATGGCTATTGAGAGCAGGTAGTATGGGTATGCAGATTTCTTTTATTCATTGTATTCTTTTTAGTTGATTTGTGTTGCGTAATCTGGGTGTAAAAACACTTTTGTATTTTTTTGGTTGATTTTTCTTCCATGATTTGGGCGTAAAAAGCTATATTAATGGGGGTGACATTTTTAAGCTAGAACTGGTGAGAATATGTTTTATTTGTAATTTTTTATCTAGATGAATCGTGATTTCTAACGAGCTAAAATATTTTTATTGTTTATCTGAGTATATTAAAAAAAACTGCAATGTTAAATGTGTATATAATTAATTTATTTTTTGTATAAAAATAATTTCTAATCATGCTAAAAAAAATTTGTTGATTTGTGTTGCATAATCGGGAACAAAAATACTTTTGTATTTTATTTTTCTTGAACTCTTCCAATATCTAGGTGTAAAAACACTATATTAATGGAGGGTGATATTTTTTTTAAGCTAGAACTGGTGAGAATACTTTTTTTTGCAATTTTTTATCTGGATGATTTGTGATTTCTAACAAGCTAAAATGTTTTATTGTTTATCTGGGTGAATTAAAATAAAAAAAACTTGCAGTGTTAAATGTGTATATAATTGATTTATTTTTTGTATTAACAAAACTGCAAAGTTATATGTGTATATAATTGATGTATTTTTTGTATTCTGAAAGTTTTTTAGGTGTTTTATATGTGACTTTTTTTGGATGATTCGGAATCTACATTTAAGATTTTTTTTTATTTTTAAGTGATTTTTGCGTTCTTGCATTTGACTTTGCTTCATGGCTATTCAAACAGGTAGATATGTTGATTGTGGTTTGGACAGAGAGTTATATGATTCGAACACTCTCTATAATGGGTTGGTTGAATTTCTAACTGCCCAACTTGGGATAGACACAACAATTGATGAAATACGGCGAATGCAATCGAATGGGAAATAATAGAAGGACATGTATTAAACATGTCCTAGAAAATTAGTGATGTCATAAATATTTGTTGGTTGCCTTTTTAACGACAGTTAAAAAATTATTTTCACCTAATGTTTTGAGTTTGTGTTTTATTTTGGTTTGATTATTGGTTATGACAAGAACTTAATGGATTTTGGTAATTTGTTGATATATATTTTTGTATTTTAGTGATATATATTTGGATATTATGTAAAATCAATATATGTTTGATTTGTTATCTTTTTTTGAATGACAAACATAAATTTTATTTTTTGTAATTTATAAATATATATTTCGGTATTTAAGTGATATATATTTAGTTTATTGGTAATAACTTGACATACCCTGAATAAAACCAATAATATTCTTAGGAAATAATGCACATGTGAAAATGATATGATTGAAATACCATGAATAAAACCAATAGTATACTGAAAAATTCATTATTTGCATTTAATAGTGGATATATATTTTGTTCTTTAAGTGATATATTTGGTTTATTGGTAAGAATTTGGCATACCATTAATAAGATCAACAATAATCTTAAAAAATACAGAATAGGTGAAATGATATCATTGAAAATCTCCTGAATAAAACCAATAGTATACTGAAAAATCAGTATATTTCATTTTATAGTATATATTTATAAATACATATATACATACATATATATATATATATATATATATATACAGAGAGAGAGAGAGAGAGAGAGAGAGAGAGAGAGAGAGAGGTGATCTCTATTTAGTTTATTTGTATGAACATGACATGCCCTGAATAAAACCAATAATATATTGGGAATTCAATATATTTTTCATTTTATAGTGGATATATATTTTGGTATTTAAGTGATCTATATTTGGTTTATTGGTATGAAATTAACATGCCCAGAAAGAACAAAAAATATTCTTGAAAAATAAAACACACGTGAAAAATAATATTATTGAAAAACCCTAAATAAAACCAATAATATACTGAAAATTTCAATATATTCTCATTTAATAGTGGATATATATTTTTGGTATTTAAGTGATATATATTTGGTTTATTGGTAACAATTTGACATACCCTTAATAAAACTAATAATATTCTTAAAAAATACCGTGCACACATGAAAAATATTAGATATATATTTTTGGTATTTAAATGATATATATTTTATTTATTGGTAAGAATTTGAAATACCCTTAATAAATCCAAATATATTCCTAAAAAATACAACACAAGTGAAAAAATAGTGGATGCATATTTTTGATGTTTTAGTGATATATATTTGGTTTATTGGCAAGAACTTGACATCCCTTAATAAAATAAATAATATTCTTAAAAAATACAACACACGTGAAAATGATATCACGATATCTCTGGATAAAATCAATAAAATACTAAAATATTAAGTATATTTGAATTTAGTAGTGGATATATATTTTGACATTTAAGTGATCTACATTTGGTTTATTGGTATGAAATCATCATGCCCGGAAAGAAACAAAAAATATTCTTAAAAAATAAAGCACACATGAAAATGATATCATTGAAATTCCTTGAATAAAACCAATAAATTCAGTATATTTGCATTTAATTTGGTGTGATCTGTCATGCCCCGGAGGCTACCCTTGACGTAGTTGGCACTTGAAGAACCATTGTTGATTCCCCCAAGAGAACCACCTGGTCTCATCATCACCTCATGCTCGACAGTAGAAAAATGCTCTGGAAAAGGCATCAAATAGATAAATAAAACTTTTATAAAATAATTTTCAATGGTCAAGTTTGGAAAATAATAACAATCAACTCTCTCTACTTTGTGTCTATGAAGTCTCTACCTCTAAACATCTAGATGGTACCATGACATACCATGACTACTGATGTGTTGCCGAAATACAACACTTTTGATGCTTAAAACTTAAAATTTTGTGTGTTCTCAAAGCAATGTTTGTATATTTGATTTGTGTTTGTTTTGCAGGATTTCAGTGTTGACATAATTTTTGGACAAAGTGGGATGAAACAGCAGAATCTGAGGATCCACATAACCCTTTACTGGTCGTGAAAAGGTTCACGAGCTATAGAAGGGGTCTCATGTTAATTTTCAGTAAAGGGTTAATTTCTGAAGTGAAATCTATGAGGGAAGCAGACGAGTCGTAGAGTATGTTTGTACTCTGAAGATCAGAAAGTGGAAAAGTTCTGAAAAGTCATGAGACAAAACCTCTTATGGGCCGTAGAATCTTACACGGCCCGTGTAAAGGTCTTGTATAAGCAGTCTCTAGAATCCAGTTGTAATCCACGAAAGTCCGATGTACGGGCTGTGGAGTGAAGCGCGAGTCGTGAACCCATGCGTACATGGTGCCGACACAATTTTTCTATTCCATTTTAGTTTTGTATTTTACATATTATAAATAAGTTTTTAGGTTATTTTTCATAAAGTTTTTAGCAGTCACGTAGTTTGAACAAGGTTTTAGAGTATTACTTAGGATTTAGCATATTTTGAGAGAAAATATATTAGAGTGTATTTTTTATTCAACCTTGTGATTCTAATTGAAGAGTTGAATTTCATATTCTTAATTCATCTATGTAAGTTCTCAATTATGTTATTCTACTTCATAATTTCTGCATTTATACAGATCATGCATAGCGAAATCCACAACTAGGGTTGTGGGAACCATGAAGAACTAACAATGTAACATCGAATATTGTGTAATTCTTGGAAAGTGTGTTGGGTTGTATTAATTAATCCTCTTCACTTTAACTATTTTTTAACGAAGGCCTACATTAGAACTCGCCTAGTGTTACTTACCGGATCAAGGAAGTAATAAATAGGAAAAGACGTAATTAACAGGATTCGATTGAGATGTTCTTGTCTAATCAACCAAACCAGATCAAGGAGAAGTTGTACTAGGATAAAAGTAAGGGTTAGTAATGTCATATCATGGAGATGGATCAAATTTCGGGATGAAATGTACCTATTCGCTTAATCAAAAGTTTAGGTGAACATAACTTACTATCCTACACTTACACACTGAAAAGGGTTGCATTTATCCGATAATACCAAGTTAGGGATTTCTAAAGAACACATCACCCTAGTTATCTCTTCTATTGATTTCTTATCACTTGCATTCATTTAGTTTAGTTATTTTACTTTGTAAATCCCCCCAACCCCATTTTCAGGAGATGATAGGTAATCATTCTCGACTTACATTGAATTAACTCTTGAGTATACCATATTCCCTGAGGGATCGACCCTAACCTCGATTAGGTTAATTACTTGATAGCAACCGCTTTACCTCAAAAAGAAGGTATAGCTTGAGCGACATCAAGTATTTTGGCGTTATTATCGGGGAATACGGCTAGACTTGGTTAATTCAAGTAACTTTGGGGGATTAATCCATATTTTCCTAATTTTACATTTTGTTGTTTTTTATTTTTTGTGCAGGTGTAGTGTATGCACAACATTCAGAACCGAGGTAATACCTTGACTCTATTTGATCCAAAGATCCAAAGAATGCTAAGGAGAATGGTCCAGGGTAATGCAAACAATGTTGCGGGTGATGCGATGGATGCAACATTTCACTAGAAAAATGGAGCTAATGATCCACCACCACCATCACAGGGTTTGCAAGCCGCAGCTAATTAATGAAACCAATATCAGCTTAACCCTATAGGGATGGACATTATGGGAGCTATTGTGTTACCTATACTACCAGATGATACAAAGTTCATCATTTCAAGTGGATTGCTACAAATGCTGCAGAATCATGGATTGTTTGTGGGCGTACCATCAGAGGATCCATATAACCATCTACACAGCATTGTGTTTATCTGTAAGAGCATGATAGGGAATCAAAATCTGTCTATAGATGTCGTTGGGTTCCATGTTTTCCCACTCTCTCTTACAAGAAATGCAATGTTATGGTTATCTGAACTCCCATAAAGTTTGATCACCAGTTGGGTAGAATTACTGATAGCCTTTTTGAAGAGGTTTTTTCCTATCTCGAAGAATCTAACGTTGAAGTCTAAGATTAATAACTTTGAGCAGATACCTGCTGATTCGATCGATGCTATATGGGAGAGGTTCGCTAAGTGTTTGAGACGTGTCCCTGACCACAAGATTATTAACGAAGCCCTGATTGAGATATTCTATAATGCCCTTGATGAAAATGGTCAAGCAGTTGCTGATACGATTATGGGGGGCTCATTTATAAATTGTCATTAATGTAGAGTTATTGATGAAGTAGAACGTGGAACGAGTAAATGTTGTAGCTCATCAACCTCCACGTGCGCCCATGTACAAAGATCCTTATTATGAGAACACGTGTTTTGTGGTTGATCAGATTGTGGGTTTTCGAACTAACGCCCAAGGGTCCGATCAGGACTTTGGCGCCAAGGTCAAGGAAACTAAGGTCGAAACTTTAGGAGAGATGGTGCCTTCATAGATAACAACAGAGGAGGCTATTATGATAGGAATAGGGGACCAAACAGAGATGTTAAGTGGGGTCGCAGAGATAGCTTCAGAAGTAGTTCGTACATTCCACCGCACAATCGGGATTCTGGGGTTGGTTCCTCTTACGTTGAGGAGATATTTGACCAATTGCTGAAGAACGTTGATGCACAGGATGAGACACTAAAGGGGATAAAGTTTTACATCTCCAGTATTAATCAAAAGATCGAGTCTCACTCTATGGTAATTAAGTAGTTAGAGCAACAGTTCGGCCAGATATTGACCTAGTTGAACCAATGCCAGAAAGGTATGTTGCCCAATAACACGGTGTAAAATTCTAAAATGAGGGGAAGTGTATGGCAATCATAACTCGTATTAGGAAGCAGACTATTGACCTTGCAATGTCATTAGATGATGGAGATGTTCGTGACTAGAGTGTTATGAACTGGCAGAAAAAACTAGAGATGATCATGTTGAGAATGAGGAAAGCGACACAACGCCAAAATAGTTGAGACTCATTCCTCGTCCTCCTCCTCCTTTCCCTCAAAGACTAAAGAAAAAGGAGGAGAAAGGTAAGTTCAAACACTTTCTCTCCATATTAAAGCAACTCTCTATAAATATCCTGGTTATTGAAGCATTGGAGAAGATGTCTGGGTACACAAAGTTTATGAAGGATTTGATTACAAAGAAGTGTACTGTCAGCCAGTAGCTCTCACAAGAGCTACAACACTGCAGTGTGATTTCAACTAGGTCTTTGATGCAGAAATGAGAAGACCCAGGAGCATGCATCATTCCCTGCACCATAAGTGATGTGGAGTTCACAAGGGCATTGTATGACCTCGGTGCCAACATAAATTTGATGTCCCTTGTGATCTTCAATAAACTTGTTCTGGTAGCCCCTATCTCGACGAGCATGAGACTATTGATGGTTGACTGCACGGTGAAGAAGCATGTGGGGATACTGTATGATGTCCTTGTCAAAGTGGACAAATTCATATTCCCCATAGACTTTGTGATCCTAGACTGCGAGGTCGACTTCAAAGTCTCAATCATCTTGATAAGGTCTTTCCTAGCCACAAGGCAAGCCCTAGTGAACATGGAATCTGGCCTACTCAAGTTTAGATTGAATGACGAAGAAGTTATCTTCAACGTATGTCAGTCAATGAAGAGGCCAGACGAGCTAAAGATGTAAGTGTGGGTGATTGATGAAGTTTGAGTAATCAAAACATCCACATCATGTCGCGACAATAAATCAAAAGCTTCTTGGGAGGCAACTCAAGTTGTTTGATGTAATAGGGTAGTTTTATTTGATTTTTAGTTCTTATATTATTAGGTAGATTTTATTTTTCAGTAATTTGGTAATATAAACTTTGGATTGGTGAAATATAAGGTAATAGAGTATTTATGCAGGTTCTGTAGGTGTAAGACCAAGCCAATTATTTTGGGCTGAAAAGGAAATTCTACGACTGATTATGCAGGTTGTACTTTAGTGTACGACTTGTATACCAGCTTGTAAAACTTTCTAGTAAGCAAAATATTGTGCACTCCAGTCTACGAGCTAACTTTACGATCCGTAAATTAAAATATGAGTCGTGAATAGGGCTCATTGACCCTAGGTAAGTTTTTCAATCTTTGACTATGAGTTATGTTTCATTACATAACTAGTACAAAGGATTGTAGATTACATGTCTATAATAAGGGCCTTAGGCTCACACGAGACCACGATCCACGAGCCGTAGAATAGTCCATGGCCCATAATTGGGGTTTTATAAGGTCGGGCCCAGTCACTTTGTAACCCGACCTGGTAAGCCTATATACAGGGTCAAAATTAATTTGACCCCATTTTCAATGCTTAATTCTCACCATAAACCCTAACCCCTCATTCCCCACGTCGATCCGACCCCCACCTACAACAACCCCCACCATTTCTAGCCACTTTTTCAGTGACTCACACCTAAGGTTTTTTTAGCCTCCTCTTTGCTCCCTTTTCAATTTCAACCAAGTCTACATCAAATTAAGTAAGTTTTCGATCCTTAAAGCCTAAAATTATCTAGTGATATGATTAACCTCGATTGATTCTTGATTTAGGTGGGTAGTTAATAGCGTGTGATGGGATTGAGTTTAGTTCTAACTCCAGTGTGTGCATCTTGTTTTAATGTTGTCTAAATAAGTGAAAAGTGGTCATTTAGAACTTGTAAGATGGACTTAGAAAAATTGGAATCTGGAAGTTCATCTCACGAGGGCTTTCTATGGGCCGCGGAATAATCCACGAGTCATAGTTGTCCCTAGTAGGAAATTTCAGAAACCAAAATTTTTGGAATGTCATCAGACGAGACCTTCTACGAGTCGTAGTTTGTTCCATGACTCCTAGATAGGTCTCGTAGAGTTCTGCTTGTTTGAATCCTGACTTGGAAGCTCATCTATGACTCAGTCTACATCTCGTAGAGTCTTCTACGAGTCATACCTGGCCTCATAGATGCAATTCCAGTAACTAAAATGTTTGAACACTGAATCTACAAGAGCCCTTTACCGCTCATAGATCACTCTATGGCTCGTAAAAGGCACTCATACACGCTTATTCTGCCTAGTCCCATTCTGATATTTTGTTTTCAATTTTCAATTCATAGGACAAGTCAGTGTGTTAGATCAGTGCTTTGCAGAAATTGTGGCTCCATGATCACGAAGAGATGAGATTAATGACATGAGGGACCATATGTGGGACGAGCCTACAAACTCAGAGGCTCTCGAGATTAGTGGCTCAGTCGAGGAGCCTGGTGTCCAGCCTGACTCAAACATCGAGCAACGATAGAATCGGGCCACCACTAGACAGGCTCAGTCCCTGGCCATAGTAATCCGACCTCCCTAGTCTGATGAGGGAGGTGAGTGGGCCAATAGCAGCATTCAAATGACCTTCTCTGAAAGGGGGTCCAGTTCAAGATCCAAGGAGGGATCAGACTTTGCCTCTTCTTCAGCCCCTCCGACACCAACTGCACCAACACACACATGAGATAGCAGGTGGTGCGTGAAGGGCATGGGAGTTATATTTGCGAAGGATATTAAATAGGAATGAGTGTCCTGCTCGTTCCATATTTGAGGAACCACGAGTCATCACCACAGGACCCAATAATGTCCTTGGGCTCGAGGATACCATTGTATGTTACAGGCTCCAGTGGTTGGCAGAGCCCTCCAGGAGGTACTCACCAGTGACGTTACATGAGTTCTTCGCCGCCTACTCAACCACTATTCTCAGTACTCTTCCAAAAGGGAAGAATCCTTTTTCCTAACCTAGACTGACAAATATTATGGTGAGAGGAAGGAGGGTGGATATATCTGAGGAGACCATCCGTCGGATGCTTTTTAGACCTAAGTACACAACTCCTAGATCTACACTAGAGTTTGACAAGAGAGTGGGGCAGACTCGTGACTTGGGTGTGATGAGGGAGCCAAACGGTAGAGCTAAATTGATGAGATGGGTCACTGACAATATCGCAGCAAAGGGGCTCGACCTACATGGATTGACATATTAGTAAATATGATAGTAAAGGCTTACCTCAGCTTCCCCGCCAAGTTCTTGTGGGCAGTATTTCATTCACGAATTTGACCGACACTTTTAGATAACACATTAACGTCAAATCGTGCATTTTTGGTAGCCAACATCTTAGCTGGTTTTGCTATTGATTGGGCCGCATTGATTTCAGAGAAGATTCATAAGGCGACCCTAAAGAGGTCCATGACTATCCCCTTCCCCTGCCTTATCTACCAATTATGTCAAGCAACGGGGGTAGATATCCTTTACCACAAGGACGTGAAGGTGAAGGTTCAGAGGACTTTAGATGTAAGCCTGATCAAGGTTGATGATAATCCAGTTGCACTCTGGAAGGCACCGAGACCACCAGTACCCATGCCAGATATGTTCGCCCTAGTGCCACCGTTTGAGTCATCCACCACTATTATTGTTGTTGCACCTACTGCTAAGAGCCCCCCACAGGTTAATCCAGATGTGGAGAGGGGGACCACTACTGAAATTCCTTCCCCAGCGGCCACAACACCTACTCCAGGATCCACAGGCATAGATTTCATGTATGTGGCATCATTTAAAGCCCTAGCACCACGACAGGCCCGCACTGAGTAACAGATGGCTGATTTGCTGCAGCAGTTGAGGCCCTAGGTCTGCAAAATTATTTCTGAGGTAGAGAGTCGTATGCAGATATACACGATTAAAACTATCCAGGAGAGACTTACTCTAGTGGATACCCACATAAATGGTTTCGAGAGTCGGGTCCAGCAGAGCCTTTGCACAATGAAGCTTATAGGTTTGATAGTCATCCAAATGGAACTTCAACAACTCCAAGCCTAGATGAATGCAGCACTGGCTGCCCCAGTTGATGTCCTACCAGCTGTGCCAGTTGAGACAGTGGTCAACATTTTTGCTCCATAGGAGCCACCATTACCTTCCTTCGGGAAGAGGCCTCGCACGGATGATGTTGATGTTGTGTATTTTGAGATGGGGCTGACAGAGAAGTAGGATCTAGAGCTTTCCCATGCGAGATCAAGGTAGGATGAGGAGGTACAGCTAGCTCATTAGCTTGAGAGATAGAGGGGTCCTGGACCCTCAGGACACACTCTTACAGGCGAGAAGTCCACCAGGCATGTGGAGGGTGGACAGTCATAGACTGAGTGAAGCACTTAGGCGCCCAGGTATGTTCTTTTGACCCCGTTTCTTTAGTGTTTGCTATTTTGTGCATATTAGGGACAATGCACAACTATTTCGATGGGGTGTGGGTAGTTATAGGCTTCAATGAAGTCTGAGTAGCCTTGACCTATAACTATCCTAATTGTTTATCTAAAGGATTTTCTTACCTGTGTTCTGTTTCCCTGTGGATATTTATTTTTCTGTTGAACCGGCATGTTTAGGATATTTAGGTAGTATTAGTAGTATAGAGTACTTATATCCATGACATAGTTATGTTTTGTTGAAAATTGATACCCACCAAATTTTGTGTGATTAATTAGTTTTGATAGTAACCTTGCATGATTAAATTATATGACAGTGCTTATTCTGATAAGTTAGGCTATATTGTGATAAAAACAACATGATTTGATAGTCTATATTAACATGTAAGCAGTGTCATATGTGAGTGAGCTTAATTGCATGATTCAGTACTGTGTTTCAATTCAGAACTTGCCCTGTTACTCTGACTTAATACTATAAATTAGTGGGTTAGGAAGGAATCTTAGGTCGTTGTTCTTAATAAGTCCACTTAGCCTGAAATAACAAACCAAATGTACTATATATCCCTTGATCCCTATGTTTGAGCCTAAAATTGACCTCTTTCTTTGTAAAAACCAAGGTAACCCTGCCATGATAAATGATGAGTCCAAAACATGGCCCTGGTCATGTCACGACCCGAATAGGGAGCCTAGATGTGACATGCCAAAGGAGAACCCAAAGGCCCTCGATCAAGCCATCATAGTATCATTACACACATCATCGGTTCGGAAACGCGGAAGCTAATCACATAACACATGAGCTCTAAGGGATTTGGGATTTTGGGACTAAAGCTATGGGGATGATATCGGGAATGGGACAAGCATGTATTCACATAACACGTAGCAATTATCTCTAAGGGAACGGGTAAGGGAATTCAACTATGGGGGCACACCGGGATTATGGGACTTTCCACATAAGCATGTAGTAAATCAAGATTTCCAACATTCATACCATAAGCATAATAAGAGACCATTCTCATAATCAAGGCTAAATAGCATCATATTACATAACCAAATATTTAACATAACAAGTCATCGTACAAGAGTCTAGAATGGTCCAACAAGCCTCTACATGAATAAGCGGGGCCTCGACAAGTTTGAGGCTCACCCTCAATACATAAGAAAGTAAATAACATGATTAAAATAGGTAGATAGACATGAATTAAAATAGTTAGATAGACGGTGGCTATTTCCCTTGAACAAAAGGGCTCACCTCTAGCAAGGTCTTCACAAAGGATCAAGCGTTATCAGGTAGAATGTAGATATCATCTTCGGTCCCTACATGGTTAGAACATGTAGAACAAGGATATGGGTTAGCACAATTAAGCACTAAGAATGCGGACATGCAATGCATATTACAATATAGTATGACCAAGCAACATGTCAAGGGGACAAGTGATACGAAAGGAGTGCACGTAGCCAAAGAGTAATATAACAAGATATTATGCCATGATGCATGAAATGAAATGCTATGATCAATATATATATATCGGGGATGTAACCTCAACCGACAACATGGAAGATCCGAGAGAGCTACTACTCGGATCCAGACTACTTGCCGAGTAGTACCCAAGTCAACCTTTAAACAAGGGGAATCATAACATGTCATCCCATATAGGGAGAAATCCCATGGTGGCATATGGTTTGACGGAAAAGCGTATGGACCCTGTGGCGTTAGTCCACCTCGACTCCAATCCCTCGGTACTAAGTCTCATCACACGGGAATACATATATATATACATGAAACTTCAAAACGAAAGACTTATATTCTTTTCAAATCATGAATCATTAGTCAAGGCAAAACCATTGTATAAGAATCATGTTCATGCTTAGGCCAAAGGCCATCAAGAGTTTCCAAAACATTTCATGATCATTCCATGTTAATGCAATAAGAGTAGCTCATCTACATAGCTTATCATATCAAGCATTCAACATATCATAGTGGTGCAAGCACCCAATATGCTCAAAGATTCATGGCAAGGATCTATGTGATCACAAGCCTTTAACATAACATTCAAAACATGAGTTTCATCAAGAGTTTCAACATAACAATATCCATGTGCCATGAATGAGGATCACGAACATGGGTAATGGAATTCAAACTTAATTTCACAATTTGAAAGGTAATTCATCATAAATCATGTGAAAATCCATGAATAGAGCTTAATGCAATTTACCCATGCATAATTAAATCATAAAAGGGACATGCATTTTGATTCTTCAAGGATTTCCATGAACATTCATAAATTCAAGCTTAAAACATGATTAAATTACCTAAAATCTATAACACGTAATACCAATCAACTATTTACTTCAAAATCGGAAGAACCCATAACTTAAAGAAATCTTAAATTCAAAAATTAAAGGTTAGGGTTCTTGGGTCTTAAAGGATGGAAGAAAATCCTTGAATCAAATCCCACATACCTTACAATCACTAAAGGAATTGGAAAATCAAACAAGCTAAACTTGTCTTCCCCAAATTTCTTCAAGCTTTCTTCAATGGAAGTCAAGAGGATTTGAGAAATTTCACAGTGTATAGAGGAGGCTTAGAATGGATGAATAAAGGTTAGAGTTAGGTTAAGGGTGTTTAGGGGACCTTAGGATACCTAAAAGGGGACTAGGGATTAATTAAATCACGAAATTACCATTAATTAAATGGACACTTAACTGTTAAATAGTGTCAAACGGAGCAGCTACAGTGGTCGTTATACCACTACACGGACCGTCCAAGTGGCCGTGAGGCAACCCTTAGCCAAATTTGCAATGCGAACTCTCGGAGGACCTTCTGAACCACTTGACTAGGGGGTTCACGGACTGTGTGGCTTCACATGGACTGTGTACTGGTTCGTGGATCCACACTTGGCCCAAGAACCAACCCCCAGCCTTGGCCAAGCTTCAGCCCCACTAGACGGACCATCAAACGGTCCGTTTGAGGTCTGACGGACCGTGGGGTGGTCCGTGAGCCATGCCTTGGGTTGTGGGGTGGGTCCTTGCCACCCCCAACTCACTGGAACATGGAACGGACCCCCACATGGACCGTGACCCTCACACGGTCCGTTTTGGGCTATTTCCAGGGCCTATTTCTAATGTCTCCCGAATTTCAGGCAGTCCCACTAATTTGGCCATAACTTCCTCATACGAACTCCGAATCGAGTGAAACCAGTTGTGTTGCAAAGATAACTCAAAGAGCTTCAATTGTATATGTAGCATGGCACACGGTTCAACCCACATCAAATGTTATGCTACCTCAAAGTTCACTATCCAAACGGCCTCTCTAGGCCACCAAATGATCCATTTTGCGTTTGGCCACTTAAACTCAACCCATGGCCACCAAAACGCAACTATGACCAGTATAACATACTACAAGACCTGCCATAAGGAGTTTTCAAAAAATTTCGGGTCGTTACATTATCTCCCCCATGGGAACATTCGTCCTCGAATGAGCTAAGACTAGGGCTTGAGGACATCAATCACATAACAAGAGACATACTAATCACAACTCAAGAGATTATGCATCAAATCAACACCTTTTAAAATACATGTCAAAATATCATTTAAATCATTTTCGTGCTTATGAATGCATGCACTGTCATGAAACTTAAGAAACAAAGAATTAAGACAAATAAAGGATAGAACCTAGTACCTTAGGCTTGAGTAGATTGGAAGAGGTAAGGATATCGCTCCATCATGTCCAACTCCGCTTCCCACGTTGCACTCTCCAAATCTTGATTCCTCCAAGGCACCTTAACCGAAGCCACCTCCTTATTGCGAAGCTGCTTCACTTGTCTATCCAAAATCTCAACCGACACTTCTTCATAAGTCATGTTCTCTTTAATTGTCACACTTTCCAAAGGTGCAATAGTCTTGGGGTCACCAACCAACTTTCTCAACATCGATACATGGAAAACCGGATGAATAGAGCTCATATCCAAACACAAGTCCAACTTATATGCTACATTGAAAATCCGCTCCACAATCTCATAAGGTTCGACGTATCTTGGGCTCAACTTGCCCTTTTTGCAAAAATGCATAATACCCTTCATGGGGGACACCTTCACATATACCCAATCATACACATGAAATTTAAGGTCCCTCTTTCTCACATCTGAATAAGACTTTTGATGACTTTGGGCCGTCTTCAACCTTTCCTGAATCAACTTCACCTTTTCAATGGCCTCAACAACCAAGTCTGGGCCTATCAAGGCCGCCTTACCGATTTCAAACCAACCAACCGGAGACCTACATCTCCTACCATACAAAGCCTCAAAAGGAGTCATACCGATGCTAGCATGAAAACTATTATTGTAAGAAAACTCAATGAGAGGTAAGTGATCATCCCAATTTCCCTTAAAATCTAATACACAAGCCCTCAACATATCCTCCAAGGTTTGAATTGTCCTCTCGGCTTGCCCATCGGTTTAAGGATGGAATACGGTGCTTAACTTTACCTTAGTACCAAGCCCCTTTTGAAAGGACCTCCAAAAATGAGAAGTAAATTGGGTACCACAATCCGATATGATAGACCTTAGCATACCATGCAACCTTACCAATTACCGAATATACACCTTGGCATACTCTTCGGTACTATAGGTAGTCTTGACCGGTAGAAAGTGAATCGACTTTGTCATTCTATCAACCACAATCCATATGGAGTCAAATTATCTTCTAGTATGGGGTAACCCAACAACAAAATCCATATTTATATCTTCCCACTTCCAAGTAGGAATCTCAATGTCTTGTGTCAAGCCACCGGGCCTTTGATGTTATACCTTCACTTGTTGACAATTGGGACATTCTGACACAAATTTAGCCACATCCCTTTTCATACCATGCCACAATTACAACCCTTTCAAATCTTGATGCATTTTAGTAGATCCCGGATGAATAGAATATTGTGAATTGTGAGCCTCTTTCAAAATAGTCTCCCTTAAATCCTCAACATCCGGAACACACAAACGATCTTGATACTGAAGTACACCATCTCCCCCTTGGGAGAAAATCTCAATCTTACCATCGGCAACCAACTTTTTCAACTCCACCAAGGAAGGGTCTAAATCTTGCTTAGCCTTAACATCAACTACCAAGGAAGGTTCGAATCCACCTTGCACAAAGATGTCACCATTTTCATTTTCGATCAACCTCACACCCAACCTAGCCAAGCGGTGAACATCCTTTGCTACTTCCTTCTTTCCCTCATCCACATGTGCTACACTCCCCATAGAAAGTCTACTAAGAGAATCCTCCATAACATTGGCTTTGTCGGCGTGATATAGCACACTCATGTCATAATCTTTAAGAAGTTCCAACCATCTCTTTGCCTCAAATTAAGATCTCTTTGAGTGAACACGTATTGCAAGTTTTTATGGTCAGTGAACACATCCACATGAACCCCATACAAATAATGACACCAAATTTTAAAAGCAAACACCACTGCCGCTAATTCAAGATCATGAGTCAGATAATTTTGTTCATGCACCTTCAATTGTTGGGAAGCATAGGCTATCACCTTACCATGTTGCATAAGAACACAACCCAACAAATACGAGATGCATCACATTAAACCACAAACCCATCTAAACCAATTGGCAAAGTCAAAATCGGAGTCGATGTAAGCCGATATTTCAAAGTTTGGAAGCTCTTCTCACACTCAGTCCGTACAAACTTGGCTTTCTTTTGAGTCAATTTGCTCAATGGAGACGCTATAGATGAAAACCCCTCCACAAACCTTCTATAATAGTCGTCCAAACCAATGAAACTTCTAATATCTGAAGGAGTCAATGGTCTAGGCCAATCCCTTACCGCCTCGATTTTCTTAGGATCAACCTTGATGCCATCACCGGACACCACATGACCAAGAAACGAAACTTCCCCCAACCAAAACTAACACCTGCTAAATTTTTCGTACAACTTCTTTTCCCTCAAAGTTTGGAGAGCCAATCTCAAATGACCCATATGCTCTTATTCACTACGGGAGTAAATCAAAATAACATCAATAAAGACCACCACAAAACTATCAAGATAAGGCTTGAATACCCGATTAATGAGATCCATAAATATCGCCGGAGCATTGGTCAACCCAAAAGAAATCACCACAAATTAGAAGTGACCATAACGAGTCTAGAAGGTCGTCTTAGGAATATCACACTCCCTCACTTTCAATTGATGATACCCCGAACAAAGATCTATTTTGGAGAAATGAGTAGCTCCTTGAGGTTGGTCAAACAAATCATCAATCCTAGGCAACGGGTACCTATTCTTAATGGTCACCTTGTTCAATTGCCTATAGTCAATACACATCCGAAGAGATCCATCCTTCTTCCTCACAAACAACACCGGAGCACCCCAAGATGAAATGCTACGCCTAATATACCCCTTCTCCAACAAATCCTTCAATTGGTCTTTCAACTCCTTTAACTCTGTTGGAGCCATACGGTACGGGGTAATGGAAATGGGTTGAGTATCTGGGAGAAGGTTTATATCAAAATCCACCGGGAACACATCAAGGAACTCTTTCACCACCGAAACTGATTCAATCCTAGAGAATTCACCTTCTACATCTCTAACCTGAACAATGTGATAGATGCACCCTTTCCCAATCATCCTTCAGGCCTTAAGGTAGGAAATAAACCTACTCTTAATTACGGAATTTCCTCCCTTCCACTCTAACACCGGTTCATTAGGGACTTAAAACTTAACTCGCCTAGTTCTACAATCAATGGAGGCATATGATGCATGCTACCAATCCATCCCAAGAATGACATCAAAATCGTACATTTTAAGCTCTACAAGATCACCGAGAAACACCTTATGCAACACCGACATGGGACAACCTCTATACACCTTTTGGGCCACAATAGAGTCACCGTCAGGAGTATACACAAAATAAGGTTCCCTCAAAGTTTCAGAATTCACTCCAAATTTATTAGCCAACAAAGGAGTCACAAAAGATAAATTGGCACCCGGATCAAGTAAAGCATATGCATCAAAGTTAAAGATTTTTAACATTCCCGTGACGACATCCGGAGCTTCCTCTACCTCTTAGCGGTCATGACAAGCATAAAACTGGTTGTTCCTTGGAGCACCTCCAACCGGAGCCTTTGGTGGCCCTTGACCACTGGGAGCAATTTGGTCCTTCTTCACATTCTTTGGGCAATTTGAGACTTTGTGGTCCAAGCTACCACACCCATAGAAAGTGCCCGAGAGCTTCCTACAATCACCCACATGATGTTTTCCGCAATGGACAGAAAGCGAAAATCGGGGAGCAACCCCAACCGGTGCCTTAGGAGGAGGCACTTTAGTAGCAAGTTTCACATTTGACCTTTGGCCTTGTTGGAAACGGCCAAAACCACCACCCTTGACATTTGAGAACCAACTATCAAGTCGGGCCCTCTTTGCCTCATGCACCCTTCTCTCCTTTAACTTTTTGCCCTCAATTTGTTTGGCGTAGGTCATGAGCCTCGAAATGTCCATCTCCTTAATAAGCATTGTCGTCCGGCACTCCTTCACATCCAAGTCTGACACACCCGATATGAACTTACGTATCCTTGCAAGAGGATCCAAAACAAGTGTAGGAGCATACTTGGAGAGTTTGGTGAACTTGAGGGCATAGTCCCTCATGGTCATAGAGCCTTGACGATGATTGATAAATTCGGTCATCTTAGATTCCCTAAGCTCTAGTGGGAAGAACCGATCAAGAAAGGCCACTTTGACTTCTTCCCATCCAACCTTCACCTCCATCACCCTCTCCATAAGCCATTGATTATACTAAACTTGTGCTACATCCTTAAGCTAGTAAGCCGTCAACTCTGCCTTTTCCTATGAACTAACCCCCATAATTTACAATACTTTGGTGAGCTCATCCATAAACTCTTGGGCATCCTCATCGGTCTTGGAACCATAGAACTCCGGAGGGTTCATACGAGTGAAGTCCCTCACCCTTAAAGCCGGAGTAGTGACATTGGCCGGGTTGACGGGCCAAGCTTGGTTGGCCACAATTTGGGCCAACATAGAGATAACATTATGGAACTCGGCATAGGACACCTATTCCTCAACCGGTGCCCGAGGAGCCATTTTCTCAACTTCTGGAAATGGACGAGGAAGGGGAACTCTTCTTGGAAGCATTTTCTGAAAGAACGATAAATACCAAAGTTTAGAGAGATTCATCATAAGCTCGCATGGCATGACATAAGGAAGAAGTAAAATGAGACAATTCCTAGAAACGTTGTCATAATTTCTTGTTCATAGAAATGGTGCGCATCACACCTATAAACAATACTCTAATCGATGCGACATGTTGGACTCTGAGGATCATTACAAACCTAGGGCTATGATATCATCTTTGTCCGACCCGAATAGGGGGCTAAATGTGACATGGCGAAGGAGAACCCAAAGGCCCTTGATCAAGCCATCATAGCATCATTACACACATCATTGGTTTGAAAGCGCGGAAGCTAAACACATAACACATGAGCTCTAAGGGATTTGGGACTTGGGACTCAAGATATGGGGATGATATCGGGAATGGGACAAGCATATATTCACATAACACGTAGAAATTATCTCTAAGGGAACGGGAAAGGGGAATTCAACTATGGGGGCACATCGGGATTTTGGGACTTTCCACATAGACATGTAGTAAATCAAGATTCCCAACATTCATACCATAAGCATAATAAGAGACCATTCTCATAATCAAGGCTAAATAGCATCATATTACATAACTAAACGTTTAACATAACAAGTAATAGTACAAGAGTCTAGAATAGTCCAACAAGCCTCTACATGAATAAGCGGGGCCTGGACAAGTTTGAGGCTCACCCTCAATACATAAGAAAGTAAATAACATGAATTAAAATAGGTAGATAGATAGTGGCTATTTCCCTTGAACAAAATGGCTCACCACTAGCAAGGTCTTCACAAAGGATCAGGCGTCGTCCGGTAGAATGTAAATCATCTCCAATCCCTACATAGTTAGAATATGTAGAATAAGGATATGGGTTAGCACAATTAAGCACTAAGTATGCGAGCATGCAATGCATATGACAATATAGTATGACCAAGTAACATGTCAAGGGGACAAGTGATACGAAAGGAGTGCACATCGCCAAAGAGTAATATAACAAGATGTTATGCCATGATGCATGAAATGCAATCCTATGATCAATATATATATATCGGGGATGTAACCTCAACCGACAACAAGAAAGACCCGAGCGAGCCACTACTCGGATCCAGGCTACTTGACAAGTAGTACCCAAGTCAACCCTTAAACAAGGGGAATGATAACATGTCATCCTATATAGGGAGAAATCCCATGGTGACACATGGTTTGACGGAAAGGAGTATGGACCCTGTGGCGTTACTCCACCCTGACTCCAATCGCTCGGTAGTAACTCTCATCCCACGAGAATACATATACATATGCATGAAACTTCAAATCGAAAGACTTATATTCTTTTCAAATCATGCATCATTAGTCAAGGCAAAACCATTGTATAAGAATCATGTTCATGCTTAGGCCAAAGGCCATCAAGAGTTTCCAAAACATTTCATGATCATTCCATGTCAATGCAA
>JBCEWC010001034.1:0-45369 GCA_038996855.1 Solanum aculeatissimum
CTACTATATAAGTAAATGGACACATAAACGATTATATGATCTATTAAAACTTTTATTAAAAATTGAATAAACAATTGATCTATAATAAATACTATATCTAAACTCATGGTTAATAGTATGTATTCCATGGTTAATAGTATCTATCCCAACAATCCTAACGCTAATTCAAAAGTCCCATTAGGCACATATAGGATGAAGGCAAACTAATAATTAAAGAAGTACTTAACAAGGCATTTGATATTTGAACTTAAAAAATAAATATTTATTTCGTTTATACTATAGAAATTTCACATATTTATCTCGTGTTTTTAAAATTTAAACACTTAACATGCTAGTAAAAAAAAGGTATTATTTAAATAAATACTCGTTTAACATTTCGATAATATTGAGAAATTCATTGAAAGATCGAGAAAAATCGAAATATTTGTCACATTAGTACATACTTTACAACAATACCCAAAAGCTTAGGGGTCAAATATACAATACTTGCATCTTTTTGGACTGTAAAGAGTTTTTAATAAACCCCTCATATACGGACCCAATAACAAATCAGTACTCATCCAGCTTGAAACGAAAACAAGAATTCAAAACCCTAGCTCCGCACCAAATCCTTCAAAGTTTCTCTGTTCTGCAAATTGTCACCTTGCTGAAGGATCATTCTTTGAGGTATGTTTTCGATAAGTTTTGTTTTAGTTTTGTTAATGGGTAGATTTTGTTTCTTTTTGTTCTAATTTTCCTAATTTGCGATGTTTTTCGTGTACTTGTTCTCTTTCGATTGCTGTAATATGCTTCAATA
This sequence comes from Solanum aculeatissimum, assembly GCA_038996855.1. Taxonomy (NCBI): domain Eukaryota; kingdom Viridiplantae; phylum Streptophyta; class Magnoliopsida; order Solanales; family Solanaceae; genus Solanum; species Solanum aculeatissimum. The sequence continues at coordinate 797 of JBCEWC010001034.1, forward strand.
TACAAAGCCCATGTTTCATTCGCTGTATTTGATTTGGGTTTTGTGCTCCATATCTTTTACTTAGGTAAAAACACAACAGTTCATTGTTTATTGCTTTCTATTTTTAATAAAAATGAAGCTTTGTTAATTTTCTCAGAAATGGAGGGTTTGATTGTGGTGGTTTTACTCTGTTTTTGTAGAATATGGTTAACAATACAAAACCCATATTGCATTTCGTTTCTCTGTTTTGGGGTTTTGGGTTCCATATCTTTTACTTAGGACAGGACACAACAATCAACTGTTTAATCTTGTTTTCTTTCTTTCTCAGCAATGAAGCATTGCTGATTTTGTGAAGTTGTAATTTTTCCAGAAATAGAAGGTTTTAGGATATTCTAGTTTTAACTCCTTTTTTTGTTTTATTTTTCTCTATGAGCTGATTGTGTTGCAAGAAAATTGACGTAAATTAGAAAAAGAACTGCTTTTACACAAAAATAATGAATCATGGACCTTGACAGTTTGAAAAATGCCAATCCTGCTTTGTAATATGAGCATTTGCCTCAGTTAAAGGAATTCTTTCATTAAATTGAGAAGAAGTTATGGTTGGAAGTGTTAATTTGTGACTGATGTGGGTGTGATAAATTTACATTGAATCTATATACACATGAGCCGAGTAAATGCACAACCAATGATAATGACGTTTTTTAAGGTCAAGGATAGTCATAAATTGAACTCCTCTTAATGTAATGAAAACAGGTGCAAAACCTGTTTATCCTACATATAAAATGACTTAGCGAACATCGGACTCTTCTGTTGTGATTTTTATGTAGTGTTTACCTCTAATGCTGTCAATTGATTTATTTTTTGTTGCCAGTAGTCATTAGTCAAGGTGAGTGTATGTGTATCCTCCTATTGTCCTATTTTTGTATAGCTTTTTTGTTTTCTTTGGACAAGTATGTTGGAGTTCATATGGTTTGAATTTGGTTGTAGTTCAAGGTTTCAATTATCATGACCATTGTGATTTGATGTTCCACAGAGTTTCCCCGTGGAAGTCCATTTACGTTCTTAATGGCAAGCCTATAAAAATACTCTGAATTACAATCATCTTAATAGTTGAATTAGGACTCCAATAAACTGCAAAGTATTTGTGAGTTGGAGAGTCTAGGTAACCATTTGAATGTGTCACAGTTTATTGTGATCAAATTTCAGCTTTGACATATCTGAAAATGTAATTTTCCCTTGTAAGTTCTTGCAGATAGAAAACTTGGTGGTTTGTGGTGGCTGCATTCTGTTCCTTCAATTTTCTTTACCAATGTGTATCCTGTTTACTGTAGCCCTTTTTGTCAAACTACTCTACTGTTGTTTGGGCAGTATGGTTAATACTGGTTTTATAAGTTGTTTCCTGATAATTTGCTGCTTTTGAGATTCTACAGAGTAAGTAATTGAAAATGAGTGGAGCAGTAGAGAAGGGATCAACAACCACCAAGACTCCAGCAGATTTTCTCAAGTCTATTCGTGGACGACCTGTTGTTGTTAAATTGAACTCGGGCGTTGACTATAGAGGTTAGTCACTCTTATTTGCTTTTGCTTGTTCTTGTTGTTCTTTTAAACTTACCGTTCTCTTGTTTATGCATGTTTATATGTAGTTTTGTACTTAATATCACGACGAAACTTTAGTATCATGTATAAGCTTGGCAAATGTACTGTCCATAGCCTATTCCACTCAAGCTTTGCATTTCGATACTAAGATTTTAGTAACAGAGTAGCAGCTGAAGTAGTCCTTGCGATTTAATTGCTGACATAGAAAGGAAGTTCTATTGTTGTGAAATTAAGTGTAGGATTGACATTTCAAATATTAATTGGTTAGTCTGTGTTATATAGGTTACTGATATTTGTTATTGACTCTTGGTTGTATGCATGCACAGACTAAATTTATGTGTAATAAACATCTGATAGATGTTAAAAAAATTCTGCTTCGTAGTTACAAATTGTTGTAAATTTGCCTCGAAAGCTGGTCTTGATTGTAGGTATCTGTTAAATGCGTTCTGGGAGAGAAATTGAGTGTTTTTTCATCTGATGTTCTCTCTCTTTGACAGAGCAAAGAAAACGGTTTTTTTAACCTACCCAAAGGCTTTTTGCCCTGAAACCGATGCATGTGTAATGTGAAACTTATCCACCTATTTATCAAAGCCACTACTACGATAATTTGTTCGTCAACGACTCCAACTTCTTACCTGCTTGCTTACATCTTAAGGTAGAAGTTCTCTTGAGAAAGTAAATGCACTCTACCTAAAACCTCTGTGCTAACCTTCAATTTCGTTGCTTATTGTTTATGGTTTTCTTCCGGTGGTAGTTCACTTTTTCACAATTCAGGATGACAAACTCAGCTCAATGACATTCTAAGTTTGTACTGCATGGTGCAGGTATCCTTGCCTGTTTAGATGGATACATGAATATAGCAATGGAGCAAACCGAAGAATATGTTAATGGGCAGTTGAAGAACAAATATGGTGATGCCTTCATACGAGGAAATAACGGTAAGCAAACAAACTAGTTGCCAGACAAGCTTTGATTAAGAATGAAATATTAAGAGTTTCTCTGCTTGCAGTGCTTTACATCAGCACTTCGAAGAGGACACTAGGAGAGGGAGCTTAAACCGCACATTCAAGTGTCTGGCCCTAGTTATCCTGGCTGCTTTAGTTATGTAACTGGCCTTTCTCAACATGTCCATGAAGTTTCCTCCTAATGTTGTAATTTGTGTTGGTTTTGGTAGATCATGGATGTTACCTTAATTGCTATTTCTTTAGTTAGTCAATGACATTTTTCGCATTGCCAAGATCAAGAAATAGCTACCTTTCATGGTGGATTTGAGTTTTTGTTAGGCAGTTTGATGCTGACTTTATTTTGGATAATAGATGCATATAAAATTTACTTGCTTTGAATCACTTAAATTTATCTTCTCTACCTTGAGACATCTCAATGGCAATGCATTTTAGCAAAATTGGAATATTATTACATTCTATAGAGAATTTACAATGTAGGGTGGCACAAGATATTGTATTCTTCTTTCTAGAACTAAGTATCAAAATGATTCTCCTTGCATAAAAGGCAAGTATTTACATTGTTTAATCCCTCAAGTTTACTAGTGTACTTGGTTGTCCCAAAGGTACACAATTCTACCAATTGAAGGCTTAAAAGTTACTTCAATATTTTTTTCCATTGACCAATCATACATACATACATTTCTTGAGTCAAGAGTCTACGTTCACTTTATATTCTTCGTATCACACTTTCTCAAAATCTTATATAGTTTAGAAACTTGATGAAAAGTTTTCCCCATAGCTCAAGTAATATATATACTCTCCCTACCTTCCAATCCTCATTTCACATCCAAATAGATCTCTTTCAAATTATTATAAATCTTTTCCTTTATCTCCAAATAATGGTGTTCAACAAAATTGGTCGAGGAGTTTCCTATATTATGAGTCCAGCCTTCAACCTAGTTGGTCAAATTTTCCATGGTCTACTCCTTATTTCCTCCATTTTATTAATACAATTCATTTAAGGAAAAAACGCTTCATACTCTATATTTTTCAAGATTTTTTGCATTCATATTCATATTCAATATAATATTTTTTTTATAATTTATTTTGCAGGATTAAACGAGGAAATTGATGATGATATAATAGCACTATGTTATGACAAGTATTTTAGAAAGGAACTTGCTGATTTTTACCATTCAATCTGCGAGAGTGTCCAGTAAAATATTTTTTTCATATTACTTAAATTCAAATTTAATTGATTTTAATTTTTAACAAAACAAATTTAATTCTTCATATGTAGAGAAATTAATAGAAGCAAGGGACGTACACAATTCAAGATTCCAAGCACTGCATCTATTAAACGAGTATACCAAGTAAGTTATTTTGTGATTTTATGATTATAGTGCATAAACGTCAGTGAAAAAATAAATTTTTCGAGAGAACACTTTTTAATAAAAAGATTTTTAAAATTTGGCGAAAAATGCTATTAACTATTATACTGAGTAAAGTTCAATGACCATTTAATTACGAGAAAATTTCATAAATGGCAATATACAACCTAATTATGCTCCATAGCTAAAATTTGGGTAACTACATTTCGTAACTATAGTTATAGCAACGTTTGTATAATTCATTATACAATTCACACTATTTGTATATTTTGGTATACAAAACTCAAACTATACTTACAGCTAGATGTTTCCCGCGAGCCGTAATTAATTCAAACTATGACTATATTAGCTAATTAACTAGTATATATTTACTTATCCGCGTAGTTTTTCCTTTAATTACCCCCTCTTATCATTACTAAAAAATAAAATAATTCATAAAGCAAATCTTAATTAATTAGAATCCATTTTGTGACTTTTTTTACTTTTTTTTTTTTGCAGAAACATCACAAGGATTCAGACGAAGAAAAAGTAATGACAAAGGAGGAATTTAGACAATGTGTGCATGACCTATATATTGAAAGTGGACTTACTGGATTTGGAGCAAAAGATACATTATTTTATTTATTTGGAGTACCAGCCACAGCATTATATTTAAAGAATAGAATAAAACCACAAGGAATTTCTGATTATAATTTTATTCCTGGTGTTACTTCTGCTACTGTACTTATTCTTTCTAGATTCAATAAGCTCTAAGAAATTTATTAATTCAAGAAAACAATTAATTCTTGAATGTTTTAATGATCCAAATGTGTATATAATACAATTGCAATGAATTAATTTGACTCTTCTTAGTTCTTGTTATTTGATCCTGATTATCTGATGTACTGACGATGTAAAACATATTTCACACGATCAAATTAAAATTAGCAAAATATAATAATACAATCTATGTGTTAATGATATTCAAATATGGAAAAATTAGATAACAATAATCTCTCTTATCCCTCCAAATGTCATAAAGCCTCAATTTTCTTAGCTGTTTTAACGCTAAATTTAGCTGAAAAAGTCTTGCCTTTGAACCATCAAAATAACACAAAAAATGAAAAAAGAAAAAAAAAATCAACAAAGCATTTTTCAGCCAAAATTTATTAAAATAAATAAAAAAAATCATACATCGTTTTCTCACTTGATGTTTGGTACCTGTATCAGAGCCTGACTAATAGAAATTTTTTTCTAAAGCTCGAATCCGAGACCTCGTATGTCCAACTTATTCTTAAATCTTATAATTTATTCAGTCCATCCACTAGTTGATTGTTCTTCCAATTACATAGTAGTAGTGTTTTCTAATTAATTAGACTATACTAGGTCCCATTTTGACCTGCACTCTCACATGTTTAAGTACTTATTATCCCAAGTAGACTATATAATATATCCCATGAATCATAATTATAACATTAAAATATAAGACATTATAAAAATACATTTCTTTTGTTTGGGAAAAAAAATGGACAAAGAATGTGAATGCAATATCTTTTGTTGTCTCCTTGATCACATCACAAATTAGGAACATACAAAGAGAGCTAACAAATAGGAGTAAATAGAGAGAAAAAGAGATTAATTAATTTTTTGTATCTAATTTGCATGTCCATGCATGATCATGAACAACATAATCATTAGTTTTTGATTGATCAGACACAAAAAAAGAGTTGAAAATCCATGTGAAGATCAAGAAGAAATTGAAAAAGGTTGATAAATTATTTATCATGAAGGCATGGGAGGCAACTATAAGGATGACACAAGCTGCAACAAGGAGACGTGCTAACACGATTTTTGGTACACAAGGTCCATCAGCAACAGAGGAAGAAAATGAGACAGAAGAAGAAGAACACGTAGATGATCACGCGAATGGTGAAATCTTCCATGCTGAAAGGTTTCTACCTAATGGTGATTACTATAGTGGTTATTGGCTTGACAATTTCCCTCACGGACAAGGGAAATATTGGTGGACGGATGGATGTATGTACGTTGGAGATTGGTTTCGTGGCAAAACTATGGGGAAAGGTATGTTTAGTTGGCCCTCGGGGGCAATGTACGAGGGGAATTTCAAGAGTGGATTTATGGATGGAGAGGGTACCTATACGGGGCCTAATGGCGATATGTATAGGGGTTGTTGGGTGATGAATTTGAAACATGGACAAGGGGTTAAGGAGCACGTGAATGGAGATTGTTATGATGGGGAATGGTGTAGGGGATTACAACAAGGACAGGGGAGGTATACATGGAAAAATGGGAATTATTATGTTGGTGAATGGAAAAATGGAACTATTTTTGGTAAAGGGAAAATGAATTGGACTAATGGGAATGTTTATGAAGGGAATTGGGAAGATGGATTTCCTAAAGGAAATGGTACATTTAGATGGACTGATGGAAGTTTTTATGTTGGAAATTGGAGTAAAGATCCAGATGAACAGAATGGTACATTTTATCCATCTGGTTCATTGCTAGAAGGTGGAAATCTTGAATGGGATCCTCAACAAGTTTTCAATGTCGATTTGGTAGAATGTACTATATGTCCGCCTGAGAAAGTTCCGATTTTGCCTTCACAGAAGAAACTCGCGTTGTGGAGGTCATCTAAGGCTGTAGACAACAACATTAAGCCTAGGAGAAGGTCGTTGGATGGGAGAATAGATGCACCCCCTGTCGATAGGGAATTTGGTAGAATTCATTTATCAGATGTTGCAGGAACTTCTGCTAGTACTTCTTATGATTTGGACGATGCCATCGTTGGCTTGCAGGATCCTGATGGACATTCAAGAGGAAGTCCTATAAGAATTCCTAAAGTTGTTAAGAGGCAAGGCCAAACTATTTCCAAAGGGCATAAGAATTATGAGCTTATGCTTAATTTGCAGTTGGGAATCAGGTAGTAAATTTAACTCGTTTAATTTTCTTGTATATATAGAAAATGTACAAGTTACTTTGTGTTTGTTGTACATTTTCAGAGCTCAAAGTTGTGACTTTTCTTGTCTGATTATGTAAATTTATCGATAGGGTATCAGTGGGACGGCCTGGTCCTCCACCATCACTAGATCTCAAGCCATCAGCATTTGATCCTCGAGAGAAGTATTGGACTAGATTTCCAACTGAAGGATCCAAGATCACGCCCCCTCATCCGTCTTGTGAATTCAGATGGAAAGATTATTGTCCGAAAGTTTTCAGGTAAGGCTTCATTTTTCTTGCTTGTCGAATGTGATGATTTTTAGAACACGTTGAAACTAGTGATCATCTATTGTAATGTTCCTCAGGGCATTACGGATGTTATTCAAAGTGGATGCAGCTGATTATATGATATCGATTTGTGGTAATGATGCCCTCCGAGAGCTTTGTTCCCCTGGAAAAAGTGGAAGTTTTTTCTACTTGACAAACGATGATCGATATATGATCAAGACAATGAAGAAGGCAGAAACAAAAGTCAGTCTCTAAATAACTGCAATTTTTTCCTTCAAAGATCAGTACTTCCCCTTCTGATTTTACTTGCCAATGGATTTCTTAGGTGCTATTGAGGATGCTTAGCGCGTATTTCAATCATGTTCGCGCTTTTGAGAACACCCTTGTGACTAAGTACTATGGCCTGCATTGTGTGAAGCTAAGTGGACCAGCACAGAAGAAGGTATTAGACATCACAGCACCATAAACAAAAGACTAATACAGTCAAAATCTTTCTATTACAACGTCATTTGTCTGAATATTTTTTGCCTGCTATAGCGAAATGTTGTCATATGAAAAACGATTTTAAAGAAAACTTGGTCATTATAGTGAAATGTTTTCACAGAGGAGGTCTGACTGTACTACGTTCAATATGAACAGTTTTAATGTATTCATCATTGGCGTTAGGTACGGTTCGTTATCATGGGGAACCTCTTTTGCACAAATTACTCAATTCATAGACGATTCGATTTGAAAGGATCAACATTTGGAAGAATGACAGATAAACCAGAATCTGAGATTGAAGCAACCACAACCCTTAAAGACCTTGATCTCAACTTCATCCTCAGGTTACAAAAGACATGGTTTCAAGAATTCCGAAGGTAAAATTTTGCAAGGCCTTTTCATGTCGAATACTATCACTATCCTCTGAATTTGAAACTTCCAACGTTGCATTTCATTCGTAAAACAAATGTCAGTAAATGATTTTCGCTACACTTTGCAGGCAAGTTGATAGAGATTGTGAGTTCTTGGAACAAGAGGGAGTGATGGACTACAGCCTTTTAGTTGGTATTCATTTTAGAGAAGCAGATAGTACTGAAGATCAGTCACCTTCTGGTTCTAGAACACCAATTGGTTGGTTCTAATTTTATACAACACTTGAATTTTCATCTTATTAAGCTAACTGAATTCTGTGATAACTTGAATTAATGGTCTTTGTACACCTAAAATATTCCTGTTGTTCGAGTGTCATACCTGAATTATCAGGTGAGCGAGTTTCCTACGTGAATTGTTACTATCACAAGGTAATAATTGATTGTTGAGGTGCGTTCTGATAAATAGTTGGTGATAGTTCAGTTAGAGAACTCGCAAACCTGATAGTTGAAGTATGAACTAAAAAAATCAAGATACTTCAGATATGTTTTTGATCCTTCACTCATGATAACTTCATTTCAATCATGACAACTAGTATTTTCTAGTTAGTCATGGAACAACATTCATTTTGGTGAATTTGTGACCTTTTGTTTTGTTTACTGTCAAATTCCCTCAAATTTGTACTTGACCAGTTTCAGATCAATCAAGCAAGAATCAATTCTCTTTGTTGCAGATAATGAAGGCTCGGAAAATGAAACAGTTGCTCGTCTCTCTCGAGCTGATATGGATCAATTGCTTCTTGATCAAGAAGGGTAAGTTTTCAATCCCCTGATAACGAGTCATCTAGTTACTTGAACTATATGTTCTGTGCACCGGGCTGCCCTTCTTTTATTCTTAAACTTGAATTATATATATATACAAACAAGCTATAAACACATCTATTCAGAGCTTAGTTACATGTCATAACGAATCTCGAGTAGCTTAGTATTGTTTCCTTATCTATTGCTCTTTGTAACACTGAAGTCACAAAAACTGTGTTTTTTCTGTAACAGTAAAGTCACTAAACTAACTATCTATACGTTGTTTCTTGATCTTTGTGTCGAAAATTGCAGGTGGGCTAGCATAAAGTTGGGAATAAACATGCCTGCAAGAGTTGAAAGGACAGAGAGGAAAGTTACTGAAGGGGAAATTCAGCTAATAGGAGAACCAACAGGAGAGTTGTATGATGTGATACTGTTTTTCGGGGTCATAGACATACTTCAAGACTATGACATTACAAAGAAGCTAGAGCACGCGTATAAGTCTATGCAATGTGATCCAAACTCGATATCAGCAGTAGATCCAAAGGCATACTCAAGGCGTTTTCGCGATTACATATTCAAAGTTTTTATAGAAGATAATTGACATGAAATTTATATAGAGGGCTTCGAGCTAGCATAGGACTAAAGTACTATTTGTTGTTGTTTTGGGAAATTATTTGCAGTTGAAGCTTAGAAAGAGAGAAGAACATATGTATACACACTCTTCCTTCACTGCATTTTATAGGTATGCACAAAATACAGGATGAGTAACTATTGTATAGAAAAAATTGTAACAGATTTGTTGCTTGGAATCTCCAGAAATGTTGTCGCACTCATGTCAGATCCTTTAAAAATCGACTACTTTTGGAGGATTAGACATGCACTTGTCGATATTTTTGAAGTGTCCAAGCAACATAGGTAAAAGAAGCAACACAAATGAGACTTGTAAGTTGCATTACTTGCATACATGAAAATTGTTGTTTCAAGGTATTTGCAGGGTATTAAGGATGGATTTTAATTTAGAATTTATTTGTGAACAAAGGAAATGACAATTTAATTAGGAAAAAGAAGAGGACATTGTAAGACCATATGTCGCGTTATTGTTTACTGAGTTTGTGTTGATAGATATAGTATATGAGGCCTAACTCAACCTCAAAAGCTTGTAAGGAGAGGATTTCCCAAGACCATATTTGGAGACTAAAAGACCCATTCTCCACTGATGTGGGGGATGTAACACGTGTCAGGGCTGCCGAGGCCATAGCCTCCATATGTACAAAGCCACAACTTGTCTTTTGGAAGTGAGTGTGATACTTCACACTGTTCACACACGTGATATAGTAGGTCGTCTCCTCGTAAGACATGCATAGCTAGCTCAATTATGTTGCCTTAATAGGCAAACAACATCGTGGTCAATCCAATGTAACCATAATGATCCAGCATTAGGTATACAAGGGGATCCATGCATGTAGTGGGGCAAGATGCATCTGTTACAACAAAAGAATGAGAACTATGAAGCTTTCTTGATTCAATTCTTTTAAATTTACTTTTTATTATCCATTGAACCATCAAGAATCAGGAAAATTACATGCATATCAATGGTGCAAGTCTAGCAGAGAAGTACAATGTCTAATGCCAAATGGCTAGAATAACAGCAATGACAAAAAGTAGTAGCAGCACGCCATCTCCTCCTGGTAAGATGCCTAGCCTGTCGAAAAATTAACACAAGATAAAAAGTTAGTAGAATCTCATGTTATTATTTGCAGTTTATTAGACATCATAATTGGCTTCTTATTTCTGTAGCATAAGTCTCCTTATCTTCTTTCATCTTTCTGTAATTACTAGTGGTACAATTGGCATACCTGAGCTTTCTCCTGGACTGATAAATGTACGTCATCAGCGGAGGAAGGATGCCAAACAGAAAGCAGTTAGCGTAAATGCCAGCAAAATCAAGAGCTCTTGAAAATGTAGAGGGAAAGAAAGAACCAATGAGAACTGGCAAAGCTAGAACAGAAGGAATCACAAGGCTTTGCAAAGATATGAAACCAGAGTTCACTCTGTTTTCTGAAGCATTATCATTCTTGATTCCACTATAAGAAACTTTTCCTGCATTTCCAAGATTTTGCCTCAACTTAAATGTGGCTGAACCAACTTTGCCTATTTCACCTCGAGACATTGCTCCTCTAGATGGACTGGGACTGAAACTACTAAATATCAAATCTAAGGTATCGACAACCTGTTTGGGAAAGCTAACAGCATATCCTATCAAGCTAGTGGCTAATGCTGAAAATGCAAAACCTTGAACTGCGGGTAGAGCAGAAGAATTGACAGAGAGCAAGAGTGAGATCGGATCCTTTGAGACGGATGAAGCATTGTGACCAGAAAGTCCCAAAACAATCAAATTCCATGATACTACCATGAGTAGAGGAATAGTCCCACCTACAATTATTGCTTTTCTTGCATCATGTACAGTGTTTCCAGCAATTTTACATATGAAAGGTGTGATTACATGGAACCCCATTGTAAGTACAGCCACAGGAATAGCAGGCAAAACTGATGAAAATCTCCAAGAAGCAAATCCAAAAGAATCAAGAATACTCATTCTCCCAACAAATATTCCAATTACCACTAATGATGTAATGGAGAAAAGCATTGTAATGCATAGACACCTATTGGCTACATCAATAACCTTAAAAGGTAACAAACATAGAACTATCCCAACTAGTGATGGAAACAGACCATTAGCAAGAACAGGATTAATCTTGGGAAACCACTGAGAAATAATTGAACCAATGCCTGAAACACAGGCTACCAACAAAGCAAAAGTTAGTGAACCATAAACCAAAGCAACAAAAGACCCAAGTTTACTTCCTAATGCCTTGGTTGCAAGATTAGCGAAGCTAACTTCATCAACCCCATCTTCCTCCATAGCTGCAAAACTGAGCTCTGCTACAAGAATGATAGATGAAATGACATAAATCCAAGTCAACAAAAGGGATATGGTTGATGGAATTGGTCCAGATTTTACAGTTGCTGCAGGTAATCCCAACATTCCTGGCCCTACAGCAGTACCAACAATCAACCCCACAGCACCCCAAAAACTTTTTTCTTGAACCACTTCAATCTTTTCTTCAAGATTGCAACTTTCATCTGAAACATTAGGTTCATCTACATTCAAGGAAACAGCTAAAGATTTGTGCTTTACACATAGAGTTGGCTTATAGAGTACTTGCTTAAAAGTTAGAACTCTTAAGCTTTTACCATGAGTTATATACTTGGTATGAGAACTGGGGTAGCTGAAAAATTGAAACTTGAACTGCTGTGAAAGAAGCATTTTCTAATACCAAAATATTCTTCTCAAGATTCCTTAAAAGTCTCCCTTACATTGGGGTAAAAAGAACAATCTTATCCCTTATTTGTCGGTGTAAAAATGTGCTCTTGCTTGCATTTCATAAGTACCATAGAAACTAAAATGGAAAAAATAAATCAATGGATTTTTTTGTCAGTTACCAAATACAACAAATGGGATAAGAATTGAAAAGTTTGCAGAAAATGAAAGTGTTAGAACTGAGTACTGGACTAGTTACAGCTTCCAGAAGCGTCAAGGGCCCCTTGTGCTGAATATTCAGGCGGCGGTGACAAATTTATGTGAGGGTTTCATTCTTGCCTAAGCACGTGCCTAAAAGTACTTAGTTTTTTCTTAAAAGGAGAATCTTGTAAGATTCCTAGACCCTACCAAACAGACTACTAAGACTAAACAAATCCAATGATTGGCCAATCTTCCAAAGTGTACTATTTACCTACTTCGTCTATTCATTTTTACTCGTTCATTTTGAACTTTGCACACCAAACAGACTACTAAGGCTAAACAAATCCAATGATTGGCCAATCTTCTAAAGTGTACTACTATTTACATACTCAGTCCATTCATTTTTAATTGTCCATTTGCACACTCTTTAAAAACAAGTTAATATAAATATTTTACCACATTGAGGAATATTGTTTAGTTTTGATAAAGGCAACTAAAACTTAATACCGTAAAAGTATACCAACATTAAAATTTAATTTCAACTAATTCATATCCTTTATATGGGTCATATGTCCGTTGTGTACTTTTTTCCTACTGAAACATCGAGTCTAAGCTATATTATATTGTTTGCATTTGGGCATGATAATGATAACAAGAAGATCAAAATTAGATATACAAACAACTTTATTTAAGTGTTCAAAATCTGTTATTTCTCTCCTTTTTTGATTCAAACAACACACAAAATGTATTCTGGGAACGTCGTAAAGCAACTCCCCAATGTATATAACTTTGTTAAACTACTAATAGTGTTATGGCCACTTCTAAAGCTGTACAAAACAGAAATCTGTGACTAAAGATCTACTAGAGCCGCAAAACTTGGTTTCTCTGTGGAGCCTGGAGGGGTCGGGAGAGAGTAGCAGAGACCCTTGGGTTGCAGTGTGACACTAAATAGGCATATAGTTTCCAAAATTCCTCAGATCTGTGGGGTAGATGACATCTGAAATTTTTGCTTCAAAATCAGCTCGAGTTGTCAAAAATAACCTGCATAATGCATGACATCTTTAGATACATGATTTCTACATGGCATTTGCAACAAAATGGAAAAAAAACATCTTACTAAGAAGGGAGAAAAGAGATGGAAAAAAACGTGTGCAGAAATCTACTTACCTTGGATATCAAGGGTTTGGCGTTTGCTTCCCACTCTGTTGCCCAATTAACAGAAGATCTCCTTGCCAATACTCCCTGTCTCAGCGACTTCAACTCATCACATTCACCCGGGAATCCCTTAAACAGCATCTGCCCAGGTTTTCACAGTTCAGCAAATATGATAGAATATTCTCAGGAAGTAAGCTCACCGGTTAACTCTATGAATTGCTAATTGCTAGAATAAGGTATATAACAAACAAGTCCAGGCATGCAAGTATGAAGTATAAAGCGTTTGAGGGAATATACTTGATTATATGGTTATCATGGCAATATCTTGTGAACTACTGAATCTAATAAAATCTACAATGGAAAACAAACATAAAAGAACAAAGAAAGAGGAGATAAAAGCTACATTTTTGTTAATTTAGGAGTTTACCAAAAATTGATCAGCCAGTTCCGATGATGAAGAGAAGAGTAGGCCATTCTTGTCAACTTCGACCAGCTCGTTGATACTTGACAAAAAGCAGTGAAGAAAGGTAAACATGCAACTTCTCATACTATGTAACTTTTTAAGACTTTCAAATGTTGAGGCCATGGGAAATGAAAATGAAAAAGGGGAATACATGCATCTTACCAAGAGTAGGAAACAGCACAGACCGGCAATCCACATCCAAACATATCCACAACCTAAAAGGAATTTACCCGAATGAAGCCAACTAAGAAGTTTTAAACATGCATGGGAAAAAAATTTGCTCTTTAAGAATGTAGAAACAAAACCTTCATTGGAAGATCCAATCCTGAAGAGGATGTATGCAAGCAAACACCAAGATCTGCTGATCCTATACAAGGGAACAAAGGATTTGAGACAATTTTAATGTGAACACAAAAAGAAGACAACAGATCAGTAGCTCATACCAAGAAGCAATGGGTAATCCTCTGGCTCCAACCACATAGTACGAAATGCTACACGTTTAAGGTTGAGTTTTGCGATCTTTTGTTCATATTTTTCCTTTTCAGGCCCTTTGCCTTCAAAAGAACCCAAAGTAAGAAAAACTTGTGTGTCAAAGTTAACCAACAAAACAAGTAGTAAAATCCCTCTTTAAGACGTGAGAAGCAGTTACCTGTAATTATAAATAATAATCTTGGGTATTGCTTTCCACCCTTGATTTCCTGCCAAAAAACATCATCCTTCTTCAAGTCATCCTCGTTCAGCAATGCAGAAACCCTTCTATCATACATTAGTGCTGCTTCTAAGAGAATGCTAAAATCTTCGTCTGGAGTCCTAAAAACCAGTACTATAATGTCATGTAGCTGTCACCAAAGCCAAAACTGTTTACCATCTTTTTCGGCACAAGGTGCAAATAAAGACAGAACTCTTCCATTGTTCGTTTGATTTTTATTTTGTCCAATCATCTTTTGCCCATAATTTCTTGATATTCACAAACACTGAATGGATAGGACAGTGATTAAGTTTGCACTATTTAAAGAAATGAACCTTGGGCCTAACTCAACCCCAAAAGTTAGCTAATGAGCTGAGGATCGCCCAACACCATGTAAGAAGAACAAGTCTGCATCCCATAACAGTGAGACAACTTGCCAAAATAGATCACCACTATCAAGTTTGGAATTTCTAAAACCAGGATGAAGATTATGGTAAATGATATCGGAGAAGAATGGTTATGCTCACATTATTTGAGGATAAAATGTGTGATTGTAAAAAATGTAAGGTTCACTGTGCCAGAACGCAATAGAATGTTAAATTAAGTTTACAAACAACTCACCAGCTTGTACTGCTTACAATGAGCGCTGGTCTATTCCACTTCAAGGAAATATCTGTGCCAGTCTGAGTTGTAAATAGAGTTACGTTGGGATTGTCATCATCTGTTGTTAGTGCATCTGCAAATATGCCAGATTCAAATCAATTCGTCATCTGAAACAGTTCATCACATGGAAATTCTCATTATAGTACCATTGCTAAGACAGTCCTGAAGGCTGTAAGGCGTTCTCAGACTCTTATCAATCCCACAAAACAACTGCAATTGACAGTTGAAGGTTAAAAACTTAAAATCATGGAAGTATGAATATATTAAGGAAGCTTTGTTGTAGACTAGATAATTTACCTTGTGCTTCTCCTCGAGGGAAGCAGGTTGAAAAAATTCAGGAGGTTGATCGTATAGAACAGCGGCACTGAGAATCCAGAAAATATACAGGATGATGCACAAGTCAGTAAACAAAGCAAAGTCAAATTGTCATATATTCCAAGTAGCTCAATGGCTTACCTAATTCCCCAGTTTTGAGCCAATTCATGTTGCATTGCCCTTGTCACACATAAGGAACCATTAGCCATTTTCCCAAAATGCTTCTCAATCCTATCCAAATATCCAAATTTTGTTTTACTTGCACAGTTCATAAACCAGATGCTAAACCCAAATGGATGTTATAACTTACGAGGATGAACAAATTACCAATGATACAAAGCCACAAACCGACTATTTCTCCCGAGAGACAATGCTAGAAGAGTATATCCGAAGTTGTGCCAATCTATAACAAATGCGGAACGTCTAATCCAGCTAGCCAATTTTACAGCAACCAGTGTAGGAACAGATGGTGGGTTCTGGCAAAGGAGTAATACTATCAGATAGTTGACATAATTGAAGCTCAAGCATGCCAAATCAAGCAAGAAAACATCTCACTGAGCCTAACGGTCATGAAGACTTTTAGTTTGCCTGATGAATCCTTGACTACTTCAATCAAGAGAGAAAGGGCCTTTCTATCTTATTAGTCAAGCGCGCTAGCTGCAATCAAAATACAGAGCTAACGAGCAAGAAAAGGGATGCGCGACTTTCATCAATCATAACTCACTCCCCGTCTTCTAGAGTGGAAATTCTGATCCCAAATAACTAAAGAGTGCCAGTGAGGATGCCCTAATTGGACATGCCGTAAGCAATTGGGTGATTCATAACAAAAATCCAAGTTCAGCACCCACTAGATAGAGCATGTTAGAAAAATATGGAAGAAGCAGCAGTTCAAGCACCAATTATAAAGCAAACCTCAGTGTTAACAGGGGTTCTGGTTAATTTTGAGGAGGAAAAAAAAAGAACCTGTCTTAATGCATGGCTCTCAAAATATCAAAACAAAAATAAGTAGAAAGACATGCTCACTTGCAAAATGTAGTATGGAAAATTTGAAATTACTAACTGAATACTGAAAAGAACAAATTACTGAGAGATGATACATGCATGGATTTATGGCAAGTCAAATACATAAAAGAATTAACTGGTAGCTTTTACTTCCAAAACAGATTTGGTCAAAAACAGTATTCGTCAAGGTTGATATGAGGAGATTGTTTCATAATCCACTATTTTGCTTCAAGGACACGTGCACACACGCACACAGAACTCTCCAAGTAATAGTAATAATTTGGAACTCCAATATATTCATGATTCTCTTTAGGTTTCTTTTTCGTTCTCTTTTCTTCTTCTTTTTTGTATTTTTAAACAAGAAAGATACTAGATGTAATATATCCAGCAGTTATCACTAAGATCTACATAATTAATAGTTGTAAGCAGATACATAAAAGTAACTAACAACAACTTCATAGCTCACCTGAACAATGAAAACATCCGGCGCCGGAATTTTGACACACAGATAACATAGAAGCATAAAAAACTGAACCAATGGCTTAAGTATGAGCAAAAAAGGATGGAGTATCTTTGGAAATCTTCTAGGGTTTGATGGCCACTGTGTCTGCATGATGGCAAAAATAGTCGAAGTCAAATAACAGAGACACAACCAAAGAGGATGACTTTGAGCTTTGCACTCCAGAAAGACAGCTAGATCATCCAGTAATTACCATTTCATGGATGTGAACAGATTTATGCTCTTTTACAGCAGAATGTGGGTCCGAACCTGCTCAAGGTTAAAAACTGAAAATCAGAATGACCAGGCAGAACAAAGTCAAAAGAAAATTATAATGTTTAGACTGGATTATTAAACCAAGCACTTATGTCAAGTGATACAAAATTATGCACAATGGAATTTAAGTTTCACATCTTTTCAAGCTGTTATAATTTATAAATGCCAACGATAGAAGAATAGTAAATCTGAAGAAAAATTGAACAGGCAGAGCCAGTAATGTTACAATATTTAGGACATTAATATGGAAAATAAACATAAAATTCATTCATCTTCTTTCTTCGATCCTGCATGAATGTGAGATGCCTTGTGCACAGGACTCCCCTTTTTACCTTGAAAACTTGTGACTTTTTTGGTGTGTTTTCACCGACGGGGGGAAGGGTGTGTGGAGGTTAAAAATTGTGGAATCTCACAGGAAGGCTTCAAACCAAATAGAGTATAAATTAAATACTCAACCTCTCCCACACAAAGTGTGCATCCCTCCATTTCCATCCTCAAGTCCTTAACTAACGGCGCACAACCTCTGCCTCCATTCTACCCCCACCGTTCTGCCTACAAACTCCATACCCTTGTCTTTTCTCCCTCTCACAGTCACAGCCATTTTCCTTAAACCTACCAAAGTCTATCTTTGTCCCATGCTCACATCTTTTGCGTCGTATCCCCTTCAATCTTCATCGTCATCTTATCCTGCTTCATTCAACCATGTTCCACAAACAGATTTAACCCATTAACTTGTTTCAACTTTGTTGACAATTTTTCCTGTATCTAAAAATCGGAACGAAATTATTGTATCATGCTCTTTTATTCCATTTTTAATTGAAACGCAAACAGAAACAATCCTGTTTTCTTTCCAAAATAGAGGTGAAACATGGTTTGGTTACTAGACAAACATTCATATATTCAATGCTTATCAATAATTCAGACATACGCAGCTAAAAGCATTCTATTAGCTGAGTTGTTGCATGATACTTACCTCCATATGCAACAATGTCGACCTCTAGATGAGCCTGCATAACGTATAAGCATAAACATAAGAATATTGAGGCCTGTATCAATATAGTGTATCAACCACTAATTTTAAAACATAAAAGTGGTTTCCTCATCATCACTTGTATATATAATCACTTAAAACAGAAAAGATATATCACTATTCCCTCATACAATAACAAATATGCATCCATCATACTAAATAACATTAGTAACTAACAGAAACATATACAACAGCACAAACAAAGTCTTTAAATAAATAAGATTGGAGGTCTGAAATAAAAAACAACAGTCATCACAGAAAATTTTTACAACTCTCACAAATGATGTACCAGAGCATCTCAAAGATAGTCTTTTTAAGACCAAAAAGAAATCATCAACCAAAATACAGCTCAAATCAATAGCAGCACATTCAACTAAAAAATTCACATCTTTACACATTTCTTCTGCTCTATCTGTTTCCAAGATTAACCACCTAATCAGGGTCATCAAACAGATATCAGACCATGTTACAACATGTAATGTAAATTTACAACAGCAGAATCTAACACTTCCTCTTTGATCTAAAAATGCCGGTCCTATATACCAACTACACCATGAACCTAGCAACTAGCCAGAAAAGATTAACCCCACGTTCAGATTAATACTCAAACTTATACCCAGATTATTAATAACAGAACCTCAAAAAAGTGTAAAAATGCACCAATTTGAATGAATCATCTGCATAGACTCCACCACTGTCTCAAAGTCTAACTAAAACAGATAATAAGAAAAAGGTAGAAGTATGTGTGTGTATATCAAAAGGTGCATCCACTTCCTTTAATTCATGGATTCAGGGAAACCTCAGTTAGCTACCAGAACTTTCACCTTGATGGTAAGGATTCCACTCCTACCTCCACCATTTCACCTTCCCCTACCCATAAAAATATGAACTTTCACCTTATTGGTGAGAGTTCGATTCCCTACCTTGTTATTCCCTTCCCCTATGTAACCACAAAAAAATCATCATGGGTACCTGACGAGCAAGGGAAAGAGCATGGTATTGCATACGAGGGCTACGTCCAATATCGCCGAGAACTACAACAGCTGCTCTACCGCTGGGACGGATCCTCGATTCATTTTGTCCTAAATTCATCAAATTTTGATCCATTTCATTACTAATTATCATGGCAAAAAATTGTCGAAAATTAATAGAACTTTGTACTACCTGACATGATTGCTAAAACAGAAATTGAATTGAAAAAATCATTCCACTGATAGTGAAAGTGCTCAGTTAAATACAGAAAAATCGATGGAGATGAAGGAGATCCGAAGAGAGATGAAGAAATTAGGGCCGTGTTTGGTAAACTATTTTTCTCTCTTTTTCTTTACTTATGCTTGCTGTCCTTTACATTGAAAATTTAATGGATTAATAAGGGGATGCAATTTGACTAATATAACCCTATTAAAATAGTTGGTACTTTCTTAAAATTGTAGTAATTAAAATTTTCATATTTAATAATGACTTAATTACTAAGGATAGAGTTGAAAAAAAAAGACTAATTATTTCTTGATCGATTAAATTGACAACTAATTTGGAACAACAAAATGGAACTAAGTATTAATTTCTTTATACTCCATTTTTTGTTCAATGAAAAACTATTTTGATTTATTAATATTGTTTTTAATATATATTTTTGAAAAAATATTCACTCACTAATTAAACTGAAGATGATTAAATTAGATAGGGCATGATGCAAATGCAGCTTGCGGACAACACAAATTTAGAGAAATAGTAGGTAATAGAGTGTAGTCTCACATAAATCTAAGCTTATCGAAAACAACCTCTCTGTCTCTGTTAAGGCAAGAATAAGATATGCATACATTCTATTCGGATATGGTGTTGTTCCAACTTTCACTTGACTAAACTTAGCAGGGCAGATCACATGATCCTTGTTAAACTTGACAAAATATGGGAGTAAAATTAAAGAATCAACCAATTTAATTCCTAAGCACCATTCAAACAGTAGCACAAAGGAGGCATCTAAAGAAGCATATAAGAACACATTCATGGGCATCCCTAAGTTTTTGCACTAATTGTTGGTTGAATTTGGATCAATGTTTGAATTGGGGGTTTATTAACAATTCCAACAAAAGAAAAAAGAATCCGTTATGATTCAACTTTACTGGGTTACTTCAACCACAGCGCAACCTAGATTAACAAAATAACTGAAGCACAACAATCTATCTCAATTTTGCTTTTTCTTCTGAGGCCTCTTCTTCTTCACTGGAGCTGGAAAGACAGCACGAAAAGTCCATGCGGCCATTATTGCTCCTATGAAAGGACAGATCCAGTAGACATACAACTGCTCCCATGTGTTGTGCATGTTGTTTATATATGCCCAACCAAATGCCTGCGAATACATAGCAGACAATCAGCTCACTTATGAACATATTAAGAACTCATGCAGGCAAAAAAGGAAAACAAAAAAATTGCTACAGCAGTTTCTGTATATGTAGTTGTATGCATTCAACAAGAACTAGTCTCCATTTTGGGGTACTAGTTCAAATCATTTGATACACTTCAAATTCCTTTTAAGAACTCAATATCTACTTTTACACAGATTCAGAATTTGGTATAAAAGGGGCGTCTATGAATCTAAATTTACCGCGAATATGGATAGCAGTCTGTTTATCAAGGCATTAAGCTAACAAGTGACAGCATTTCATCAAACAGAGACCAAGTGTTATGACATTTAGAGTACAAAGTTTAGTACAACAAAGGATATTTTTTGTGTTTGCTTTCATATGACATTAATGTTGAGGAAAACCTTATTCCTTGTGAAAGCCAATCTCTACTAATCCAGTCCCCTACAACTAGTTGTCAAGCTACACAGGTTAACATGCAAATTACTATATGCAAGGAGAAATATGTTAGGTTGAAGGTGAGGCATAAAGTATCCTGTAAGGAAACTAACAGTTAATAATAGAAAATATAGGGGCACATGCTTGGCTTGGTTGATCATCTTAATTAGATTCTTGATATGAAACTCATTTCTAATCTGATACCATAAGAGACAAGTGTCATTTGAGACTTGCAACTGCAGATATGAATGCAACAAGTTGTTAGCCAGTAGAATTAATGCAAATAGAGATCTATGATTCGTGTGACACAGCTACCTATGGAAGGCAGCAGCAACTCACTGTGCAGGTACACCCAAGAAATGTGATTTTTTTTTCCTTACAGGTAGAAGCCAAGAAATTATGTTTGTCTAAATCCATTTTGTTGTTATCTTATTCCATTTTGTTGTCATCTTATACCATTTTGTTGTTATCTTGTTCAATTTTTGTCATTATCTTATTCAATTAGATGAGGACAAATATCAGGGTCCAATAGGTAATGTTCCATAATTAAAATAGTTCAGATTGAAAGGCATATATTCCTAATATGTTGTAGTTTTGGGATTACAACTAAAGAAGCCATGCTTGTCGATGTAAAAGAATTTAATTTTTCATGTGACTGGTCAGCTTAGGCCTCTCTTCATAAGACCTGCAATTAAGAATAATGAGCATAATGGAAAGACCAAGTTACATTATATCTAAGTTAAAAGATTGCATCTTAAAGACAACTTTCTGCTCTAGCTGAAGGTTATTCAACCAAATAGGGGAGATACACCTGAACAGGACAGAAAGCTCCTTTCTTTTGAAGAATCTTACACCACCCTCTAACCAAAGTATAAGGAAACCATTACCAAATCCAATGGAGCAATTCTCCACAAATCATCCCATTTTAAGTTATAACCAAATTCTCAGTGTTAGGAGAACGAAAGATCACCAAATATAGATGCTAAAATGATGTGTTATTCAGATAACAAAGCAAATAAAAAAAAACTGAGTTTAAAATGGAAAAATCACAAAGAAATGAATTTAAGAAGTTGAACTATATTAAGTTCCAAGATCTAAGAACAGCAAACAGAGCTAATACTTACATTGGCTGGATTCATTGAAGGTCCAGTGTATTCTGAACCTGCAACTACCATGGTAACAGTTGACATTGCAAGTAACCAATTCTTTAGAAGTGCACTTTTAGGACCCTTCAGTATAATGATAAAGACCAGAAAGGTCATTACGAAAGTCAGGATGCCCTCAGCAATGGCTCCATTGTGCAAGTCAACTTTCAAGGAAGGCCCACCTAGCATGTGCTTGTACTGCGTAGGAATAACCTCCAATATTGCTACTGCACCAGTAACTGCGCCAGCTGCCTGTGACAGTTCAAAGACAATATAGAAATAGTTTCATGATATAAAGACGGGGATGGATTCTTGAATTGGAAGTTCTAGCAATTATTTTGGGGAACTCTTCAACTTTTAAAGGAACACGGTAAGACTTCTTTTGATAACCAGACAAACCGTGTAAAATTTGCCATGAAAATTGAACATTAGGTGATCTATCTTTTATAAATAAAATTGTGTTCTTATGGGAAGAAGAAAACTGCTAATGTGTGCTTAGTATAGTTGGTCTAAAGCCTGGATAAAAGAGGAGGAAGGTGTGGTTTGACATCAACTTAACATAATTACGAGATAATGAACTTTCTACAATAAACAGATTTTTCAGCATCATCTATTTGTCCAATAGCACCCTGCTGTAATAATAGCCACCCGCCGTGACAAATGTAAGCAACACTGTATAGACAACCTATTTGTCCAATAGTACCCTGCCATAATAATAGTCAACCCGCCATGACAAATGTAAGCAAAACTGTATAGACAGCGGCTACACCTAGCTTAACCTATCCAATATCAGATTCGACAGAAGTTATTTTAGCTGATATTCTCCTCTCTTCTAGAAAGAACTTTTCACTCTATAGTGTATAGCAAGTTATCGACCATAACCAGTACGAAACAGTCATAGTCAGATCATCCATCTGTCAAAAAAGAAAAAGACTCAACCTTTGAACCCTACCAAAAACAAAGGACTCCGGTTGAACTAGTTTCAGACTTCAGGATTAAAACTCCATTTACATTAAACCCAAAATACAACCAAACTAAACAACAGCCACGCCTCAGTCCCAAACAAGCTGAGGTCCCCTTTATGAATATTCACTAACCATATTTTTCCATTTAAGCTCGACTCAATATCCAAGCAAGATCAACCATGTAAATACCTTACAACCAGACACATAAAAGGTTTTAAAAAGCTCACTTTAAAAAGTGGAAATACCACAAATTCTATTATGATAAGTTGATTTTTCAGAAAATTATAACTCCACTTGCATTATTCCTCAAATTTCAAGCAAAATAAACAACAGCTACCCAAGATCGACTATATGCATCCTCACACACTGATCATATTTCTCCATTCAAGCAAAATCAACTGGACCCAGAAAAGGGTTTTCTTTAAAAAAGTGTAAAACATGAAAAAAAATAAAAAACCTGAGCAGGAAATCTGGTAGCAACGGAAAAAAGCGAATCTTTTCCAACCCCAGCAGCATAAAACGCAGCTGTACCAGCCGGATTAAAAGCGGCACCACCCAAAGCATCGCCGATAATCCCAAATACAAAGAAGAGCACAAAAAGCAGCACAGTCGTAATAAAGAGCGAAGCCATTCCTTGAGCAATCCCAAAAGCAGAAGCAATAAGGTAAGTGAAAATCCCCAGAGTCGAAGAACAAAAAACCCACATCAATGTCAGAACAAAATCAGCTACCGCTGCTTTTACAGCACCCATTTTCTTCAACCAAAACGAGGATTTCAAAACAAAATCTTTGGAATTTCTGTATTTAACCCACTCGATGAAAGAGAGGACAAACAAGAACAAGGACAGAGAGATGATCAACCTAATCGAGATGGATTAGAAGTATATTTGGTTGGGAATTAGGGATTAATTATGGTTGTTGTGAAAAAAACTAATTAGTGACTTGGAATAATTAGGAGTATCATATATTAAAACTATTATTTTATTAAGAGATAATAATTAGAAAATTATTATTATTTTAATCCGTGATTAATGTATATATTTGGTAGGATTCGGACAATGGCATGGGATTGGCTGCTTTGAGTTGTTTAATATTCTTTGAATTTTATATTTGTTTTGTTATGTTAATGTTCATTATTCCTTGAATTGAAGCCAAGAACCATCTTATCATATTTGGTGGGACATTTTCTATATATAAAAAAATTAGGCTTAATTCATAGACGGCCCCTTAAAGTTGTCCTTATAATTCGCTTAGACACCTTAATAAACCTTTGTTCCTATTAGACACTTTAACTTTAATAAATTTATATCTATTAAATACAAAATGACAATCAATCTGAAAAAGTTGATGCATGTATCTCACTTATTGTTAATGTAAAAAAACAACGAATAAAACACTGACATGTGTCACATGACCCAAATAATTATGAATTTTCAATTAAAAAAATAAAATAATTTTTAATCCTTTTAATAAACTAAAAGAAAAAGAAAAATTCATTTTCTCTTTCTACCCCACCCACCCCAAAACCATCAAACCACATTCTTTCCCCTTTCTTCTTTCCCGTCAACTATCTACCATGAAAAATTCACCTTTTTCTTCATAATAATAAATTATAATTTTTTTCCTTTCAATTCAAGTGTTAAACAGAAATTGTGAATGAAAAATTATTTTCTTCAGACCAAAAATTAGATGAACAGAGATAGCGACAATGAAATAATCCGATGAGGCAGGACATTGTGAATGAAAAAATATTTTCTTCAAACCAAAAATTAGATGAACAGAGAGGGAGATATTGAAATAATCCAGTAAGGCGAGACAATAACAAAGTATGAATAAAGAAAAAAAGAAAAGAAATTTACTTGCTTCAAAAATCGAAAAATTTGATAAAGACTAAAGGAAATAAAATAACGAAAAGCATAAAAAAAAGAAGAAAAAAAAGGCCATCAGAAAAAAAAAATGTAGAGAACAATTTTTAGAAGAGAAAGGAGATGAAGAAGACACAATGGAAAAGGTGGGGTGGCGGGGTAAGGGCTGATTTTTCTTTTTTTTTTAATGACAAATGTCAGTGAAGTAAAAAAAAGTACCTTTTCAGAAAAAAGAAAAAGAAAAATGTCATTTACCATGGAATAAGAGCTTTTAGAAGCTCTCACGCTCCACTTTTGCGTGCACCTCACACACGATGCCAACTAGGACAAAAATGTTTATGGGGTCTAAATTATGACTGGTTGAGGTGTCTATTTGGAACTTATTTTAGTTTAGGTGTCTAAGTGAATAATGCGGATAAGTTTAAGTGTCTATCAATGACTTAAGCAAAAAAATTATAGTTTTCCATTGGCCGTTCATGTTCATTACGATCCGACTAATTTAAATTTGCATAAAAAAAATTTAGATAAGATTTTCAATATTAAAAGTGATTTTGTAATTGAAGTTTGAATGAAAAAATTCTGATTAAAAATAAAGTATGTACTACTTTATTGGTGAGAAGTTGAATTTTTCTCTTATGATTTCCTTCCTGTTTATTACTTCTCTTTTACGCGCTATCAAGTAAAATATTAATAATACATACATATTTTCCTGTAAAATTTCACATAAACGTTTGTAACGAGTTCGCTAAGAGTTTTAGGAGGCTTGGTGCAATTGAATGGTGCCTTGGAGCATTTTATGGGCGATGGAATAGGATATAGATGATTTCGCCAGTTTTTTGTGGGTGTTAGCCCATGTTCTTGGTGTTGCCCGGGGCTCGGGGCCAACTTTATCAAAAAATTACACCGATCAGTCCGTAATGAGCCCGGCAAGAGCCAAGGTGGCACGACAATGTCGTAGGACGCCTAGTAGGATTTTATGGGTCAAGCAACAGGAAACAAGCGATTTTGATAGTTTTTCGTGGGTGTTAGCCTACGGTTCCTGGCGATACCCGAGGCTCGGGGCCAACTTTTCAGAAAAATTAAACCAACTCATTCGTAACGAGCCCGACAATAGCCTCAAGTGGCCCGGCGGCGCCGCAGGATGCCTTGTAGGATTTTATGGGCCAAGCAACAGGAAATAAGTGATTTCAGCTATTTTTTGTAGGTGTAAGCACCAGATTACTGGCACTGCCCGGGGCTCGAGACCAACTCTCCCAAAATATTACATCGACCTATCCATAACGAGTCCAGCAAGAGGCCCAGGTAACCCGGCGGTGCCGCAGGATGCCTGGTAGGATTTTGTGTCAAGCAATACGAAACATGCGATTTCGGTAGTTTTTCTTGGGTGTTATAGCCCAAGGTTCCTGGCGCTGCCTAGGGCTCGGGGCCAACTTTCCCAAAAAATTACACCAACCCGTCCGTAACGAGTCCATAAGAGCTCAGGTGGCCCTGCGGCGCTGCAGGACGCCTGGTATGATTTTATTGGCTAAGTAACAAGAAACAGGCAATTTTGACAATTTTTAGTGGGTGTTAGCCCACGATTCCTGGCACTACCAGGGCTCACGACCAACTTTTCTGAAAAATTATACTGATTCGTCCGTAACGAGCCTGACAAGAGCCTCAGGTGTCCCGACGGCATTGGAGATCGCCTGGTAGGATTTTATGGGCCAAGGAACAGGAAATAGACGATTTTGGTAGTTTTTCATGGGTGTTAGCCCATGGTTCTAGTCGTTGCACGGGGATCAGGGTCAACTTTCCTAAAAAATTATATCGACGGATCCGTAAGAAGCCCGACAAGAGCCCCAGGTGGCCTGGCGGCGTTGGAGATCGCCTGGTAGGATTTTATGTGCCAAGGAACAGGAAACAAGTAATTTAGACAGTTTTTCGTGGGTGTTAGCCCACGGTTCTTGGCGCTATCCGGTGCAACTTTCCCGAAAAATTATACCGAGGGATCCGTAACGAGCCCGGTAAGTGCCCTAGATGGCCCGGCGGGGTTGGAGATCTCCTGGTAGGATTTTATGGGCTAAGGAACAGGAAACATGCAATTTCAACAGTTTTTCGTGGGTATTAGCCCACGGTTCCTGACGCTGCCAGGGGCTTGGGACCAACTTTTCCGAAAAATTATACCGAGGGGTCCGTAACGAGCCCGGCAAGAGTCCCAAATGGGCCGATGACCTTGAGATCGCCTGGTAGAATTTTATGGGTCAAGGAACAGGAAACATGCAATTTGGATAATTTTTCGTGGGTGTTAGCCCACGATTTCTGGCGTTGCCTGGAGCTTAGGGCCAACATTCTCAAAAAATTATGCCGATAGGTCCGTAACGAGCATAATAAGAGCCTTAGGTCAAAAGCAAGAGTTTAGATGAACTCCCTCAAGACCTACCTGGCTCCACATATGTTTGATACATGAGATAAAGAATAAAAATCACAAGGTAAAATTTGAGATTAACTTTATCTCATATTAGAGTTGAAGTATTAGCTAAATTCAGAATTATTTTATTCCACAATCAGCACTAAAATAATCAAATTATTATCTCATATAAAAGGTGGATAAAATAACCTAATGAAATATCTAAACCCACGAAATATCATTATTAATCCAATACCAAACGACCCCTAAGGCATGGCTAGGCACCTCACAAAAATATACTTGAACTCAATTTATATGACTTCTTTTTTTTTTAAGTCTGTCCCAAAATAAATGTTATATTTTTACAATTAAAAATGACTTAACTTTAATTTTTTTCTTTTATCTTTTAATAAAATATTTATAAACATATAAATATCAAAAAATTATTTAGATCACAATTTTTTTTTAAAAAAATCCTCTTTTTCCTTTTAATTTTATATCAAATCAAATATTATTATTTGAATTGAGAAAAAAAATAATGAATATAAATAGTTGGAGAATGGGCCGACAATGACTTAGATGTTGATAGAAAAAAAAGGTAAAATTATACTGAGAGACACTAAACTTAAAAAATTACAAAAAATAGCCCTCGTTGTATAGACATGTATAGTCGGTGTATATTTGTGTATCATAATGTATATTTTGTGTATAGTCCATGTATAAATAATATACATTGTATAGAAGTGTATATTTTCTATAACTTTTGACAAACCATATTGTATAGTCATGTATAATTTCGATGATTTTTGATTATTTTTTATGTAAATAAAACATGGGCTACTTTTTTTATAAACATTTTACTTTTTTGTATATATATGTAATTTCCCCAAAAAAAATACTTTAAGCTTAATATATACCCTTTTTTCCTTTTAATATGAATGTCTCTTTTATTTTTTAATAATTTTCTTTTTTAACTTTAATTTTGTACCACATATTTTTAATTCAAAATTACTAAATCCACTTTTTAAAAGTTTGTTTACATGATTGGTCAAAATTAAACAAGTATAATACTCGTTTCGTTCATCTTTACTGGTCTATTAAATTATTTTGAAATGTTTAATAAAATACTTGTTCAATTTATAAAATCAATGAATAGTTTATTTTTTTATGTCTATTTTATTTTACTTTGTTACTAAATAATATTTGTTCTTTTAAAGTTATTGCTTATTAATTTTTATATCGTGTTAAGTCAACAGTCATTGGACTCACAAATATAGTGTTAATTCAGGTGATGTGATCCATTATGGGCGCCTTCAAACTCGTTTACTCTGCATCATTAATACTATACAATAATATCCTACTCCATTTGACTCTTTTTTTGATATTTTTGCCTCTCACTTTCACAAGACGTGTCCTTCATCTTTCTCAAAAAGAACCACTCATCAAAGAGTTTGATATCTCTCTGTTAAGCCATAAAATCAGTCACTTGAATTTCCAAGATTATGCTTACCCATCAACTAAATTCACAATCTTTTTCAATAAAAATCTTTCTTTTATTGAAAACTTTGCACCCTGAGAACAAACTAAGCCAGACTTGTCTTTCCAAGACTCCACTTACCCATCCTCCAAAATTCATTATTTTTTCATAAAAAATCTTTCTTTTAGTGAAAAGATTGAATCTTTTTCTTGTGACAATATTGACAAGCATGTTGAAACATGGGGTTTTGTTAGTATTAGTTTTTGTGGGGTATTGGGTTGATCATAATATAGGTGTTGAAGGCTTTGGAGTAAATTGGGGAACAATGGCAACACACATGTTGGAGCCTAAAATAGTTGTGCAAATGTTGAAGGACAATGGTATTAAGAAAGTGAAGTTGTTTGATGCAGATAAATCTACCATGAATGCACTTGCAGGTACTCTAGTACATGTCTCTCAACCAGTTCGGCAAAATTCAATAGCTTTATTTAATTCAAACCTTATAAACTCAAAATTCTGACTCCGCTACTCTCTGCAGGTACTGATATTGAAGTTATGGTTGCGATTCCGAATGATCTACTTCTTGCTATGACTGATTATAATCGAGCTAAAGATTGGGTCAGACGCAACGTCACTCGTTACAATTTCAAAAATGGTGTCAACATCAAGTAAATATTACTACATCTTTATTCCTTGCCTGATTGCAATTATATATCCTTTAAGTCAAAATTACTTCATCTTTTGATCTTGGAATCCTGTTATTAATGCTATGTTTATTTTGATATAGTAACTTTGTTCTTGTTCATGGTTACAGTTTATTTAGAGTCAACGATTCAGAATGAACGTGATCTTATTATATTATCTTCTTTTTCCATTCTCTGGTAGTATTTCCATGAGCTGTGTTCCAACTTGCTTAGCATTCAAAAAGTAAATGCATGACATTTGGATCTGTGCATAGAGCTGGAGTCTTTTTTTTAAAATTTGGTCCAGCTCTTAATGATCCCAATTTGTCTTAAATGTCGTGTCTTTAAGTTCATACCTCGCTCGTGGAATTACACTGTGTATGTTGTTGTTATGTTGTCAATTAACGAAATGTACTAAAGAAGCTCATTCATTGTTTGCAAGTCGAAGTATGGCCATCACTATTTGCATATTCTGAACTTCAATTATTTCGAGTGAAGTCATAGTTTTCGTTCAGCTATTTAAACATGAAATTCTTGTCCAAATACTCGTTTTTTCAACTTTAACGACCAGATATAGTCCGATTTGCCTACTGAGTTTCATGCATTTTACTGTGTCTGCAGATATGTTGCAGTTGGTAATGAGCCTTTTTTGACGACTTACAACAACTCCTTTGTGAACTTAACCTTCCCAGCTCTACAAAACATCCAAAATGCACTAAATGAAGCCGGAGTTGGAGACTCCATAAAAGCAACTGTACCGCTAAATGCTGATGTTTATTTTTCACCAGAGTCTAATCCTGTACCTTCTGCTGGTAGATTCCGAACCGATATTGCTGAACTAATGACAGAGATTGTTCAATTCATGAGCAAGAATCAAGCACCCTTTACAGTAAACATTTACCCTTTTCTAAGCCTTTATGCCAATGAACATTTCCCAATGGACTTTGCTTTCTTTGATGGTGCTCCCAACCCTGTTCTTGACAACGGGGTTGAGTACACCAATGTATTCGACGCCAACTTTGATACTCTGTACTCAGCCTTAAAAGCAGTTGGTTCTGGGGACCTGACCATTCTAGTCGGAGAAGTTGGTTGGCCTACGGATGGGGACAAGAACGCTAACTTAAACAACGCATATCGCTTCTACAAAGGGCTATTTGCAAAACTTGCATCCAACAAAGGTTATTTCTCTCGAATACTTTATTGGCGTAATACATAAACAGACACTCAAACTTGGCTTCAACTAACAAAATGAGCATTCCAACTTTGAAATTGCACCTCTAGATGTACACCTCAACTTGGTATCAGTTGGAACTTAAACACGCTAACTCATCCTCATTATATCTCATGTATACCCACAGCTGACATGACACATAACTTACGGAATTGTCTAGATGATCATTTTATAAGTTGGAGTGTTCAACTAACACAGTAGAAACGAGTTGAGTTGTCTAGATGTGCATGCTCAAAGTTGGAGCATTACTTGCCACCTGAGGCCAAGTTTGAGCGTGTGTTTATGTATTATGCCTCTTTTGGATTGCTCGTCCACATTAAATTATTGTGTCGTCTTTCATGACACCTGCTTATTTTGATCTTAACAGGAACACCCCTTAGGCCGGGATACATTGAAGTGTACTTATTTGGTCTCATTGATGAGGATGCTAAAAGCATTGCCCCTGGTAATTTCGAACGACAGTGGGGAATTTTTCGATACGATGGACAACCAAAGTTTCCTATGGACATTTCAGGACAAGGACAAGATAAATATCTTATTGCTGCTAAAAATGTGGAATACCTACCCAAAAGATGGTGTATGTTAAATCCAAATGCTAAAAATTTGAGCAAACTTGCTGACAATATTGACTATGCTTGTACATTTTCAGATTGTACAGCATTAGGATATGGTTCTTCCTGCAATAATTTGGATGCCAATGGAAATGCATCATATGCATTTAATATGTATTATCAAGTTCAAAATCAATTGGATTTAAGTTGTGATTTTGAAGGACTTGCAATGGTGACTGACAAGAATTTATCTCAAGGGACTTGTAATTTTATTATTCAGACAGGTAAATACTCTTTTGCACACAAGGTTTTGCCAGGGATGATTGCATTATTAAGCGGCTTCACATTTCTTTTAATGTAGATAGACAGAGAGATATATATGTGTGTATAGATAAATTTACAAATATGTTGTTTTTGATGGATTGTATTTCAAGACTATTATGGGATATTTCACACTTCAATAAAAATACACAATTTGTGTTTCTTGTTTCATTTCTCAAATTTGTGACTTTATCGTTCAAAAAGGCACAATTTTATCCTTCATTTTTAACAAGTTTCACCTAATATGCTACTTTTTTTTTGCAATAGTGTAACGTAGGACAAACTTTTAAAATTCTTATCAACATAAGAGGAGGACCGATTTATAATTATGTGTTAGAAGAACTTTAATGTACGAGAATTTTTTTCTAACATTAGTAAAAATTCATACGCGAAAGATCAAGAAGTTTGAATTCATAAGTAAGAATAGGAATATTTCATCCATGGAGGATTCTCCAGATACCTGAAATAGAGATCAAATATGTTACTAGTGAAATATTGAATAGAAAGTTTATACTAAACCAAATAATCGAGCGTAAGAGTTACGAATTAAATTAAAATATATTATGTGATACTTTGTATCGAAAATATATATCAAATGATATATAATATTGACAAATAAAAGATGTAACTTTTCTTTAAAAAAAACTATAGATCATATATTTGACACTACCTCATTTGGAGGGGAAATAATATAACGGGCCATAAAAATAAATACTATATAATAAACGATGTCGTTACGCATTATGTCCGAAATTTTCGCCCTCTTCTTCCTTAGTGCTCTGTGAAACCCTAGATCGTAATTCAGTTTCCGGCGACAATGGCGATCGCCAGAACGGGAGTTTTCGTCGATGATTACTTGGAATGTAAGTTTAATTTTTGGAATAATCCCTTCTTTTTTTTTATTTAGTTTTGCCTTTTTACCTTGTGCATTTTAAAGTTGAATCGGTCGAATTTTACATAATTAATTTACAATAGATTCGAGCACATTGCCTGCTGAGCTTCAGAGGCTTCTTAACACTATTAGAGAGCTCGATGAGCGTTCACAAGGTATTTC
The DNA here is from genome assembly GCA_038996855.1 of Solanum aculeatissimum. Lineage (NCBI taxonomy): Eukaryota > Viridiplantae > Streptophyta > Magnoliopsida > Solanales > Solanaceae > Solanum > Solanum aculeatissimum. The sequence continues at coordinate 33,682 of JBCEWC010001034.1, forward strand.
CTTTTTTTTATAACTACTTTGATTTGCTGCACTTGAGTTGAGGGATATTCAGGAACAGCCTCTCATGTGTGTACACTCTACCCTTCCGAGATCCCATTTGTGGGATTGTCAACTTGCAGTTATAGGAAATTACTTGTATTGCCTTTTCAATTACCTGATAATATTAAGCTGTCAATGTATAAGATAAGCCAAAACTGAGGATTACTCACATTGTGTCAATTTGTTTAGCGAAGTTTGATTGGACATGGAGTTTAATGGAGAAGGAAAAAAATGATAGCTTAAATATGCATAAAATGCTAAAAAGTATCCTTTTGTAGGAAAGTATTTTTTTTTTTTTGTTTCTGTGTGGCTTACAACAAGACATGTTAGGGTAAAATGGGATTGCGAGAATTACTCCCTTTGTTCACTTTTACTTGTCCACAATGAATTTGCACATCATGTAAGGAGTAATTAATGAAGTGCATATATTTATCATGACATCCATATTGAATTGATATATAGTCTTTAATGGACTTGAGAAATGATTTGGAAGGAGTAGTTAATGCTAAGGGTGAAACATGAAAAAGAAATTGTCTTTCTCTTGATATGCTAATGTGGACAAGTAAAAGTGAATTTTTTTTTTTAGTATAGTGGACAAGTAAAAGTGAATAGAGAGCTTAAACCTTTACTAAAATTAGAATGTGTTGATCTTTTTAGGACTGGAAAAACAAAGAAAGAATCTTTTTTCATGATTTCTTAGTTGCATCCTTCAAGTTTCTAAATTTAGTAGTGTAAATGGATGTACAATCTGTAATATGAAATGGAAAATGAAGGAATAATAAATCAGACAAGGCAGCAGACCAATTACTGCCTAGGATTAGCGTCTCAGAGTCAGGGATCAAGGAAATATAATTATGATGATGATGAGGCTTTTGAGAAGTTGAGGAAGGAGATTGAAGCAAACCAGGACAATGCCTTAAGCCTTTGCACTGAAAAGGTTTTACTTGCTCGACAAGCTCATGATATTGTAAGCTTCTTATCTTATTCGGCTTCTTGCTGATCTGTTTAATTCCTCAAAGTTTTCCTGTCCCTGTTTCATGGATCTTTTCCTTTTACTGCACTTCATAGTGATTCTGTAACTATTATTTTCATCTTTTGGCTTTTGTATGATGGATCTTGAACTCTTTGCTAACAAGCAGCAATCTAGCATAATAGGAAAATTTTCTCTGTTTGTTATATTCTTGCTATTTGACATGTTCAAGTCTATCTTCATTTTGCAGACGTATAAAAGAATTTCGTAATGGTTTAGTTGAAGGTTAGGACTTCTGTAGCATTTTAGCTATGATTGTTTTTCTTCTTCTTTCTCTGGCATAATTAAGAATCGAGTTCTCTTAAAAAAAATGATAACCCCTTGCTGTCTCAGTATCTTGACATTTTGAATTTTCTTATGATTGTATTGACATTTATTTCAGTTTTCATTGCTAAACTTAATAGTTGAATACTTTGATCATCCTTTCAATCGAAATTCTTCCTTTCAGATGGTAAGGTTGCTGTTAACTTCTTCTGGTTTCTTATTTCAGATAGATAGCCACATCAAACGGTTAGATGAAGATCTTACTAACTTCGCTGAAGATCTTAAGCAAGGTGCACTAATGATCTGGACTCTTTAGTGTGTGCCCCAATATTCTTGGAAAGTAATCGATGGCTTTCATCAAAATTTGATGTGTCTCCGAAGCTTTGCTTTAATAAAGTGCTCTTCATACAGAAAAATTTTGCTCTAATAATGCACTCTTCATTAGAGCAAAGCTTCGAAGACACATCAATTTCTCTCTATGGGTTTCATTAAAATTCGATGCTCAAAGCTTTGCCGTATTAAAGCACTCTTCATTAGAGTAAACGCTTCTTCCTTTTTTGTGCCTCAGACAGCATCATGGATTTACCTTCCATGCTCTTAAACTTGTAAATGTAATTTTAGGTATAATAACTAACAAACCCTTAGAATTTTGAACTCCCAACAATACAAGGTTCATTCCCTCTTTTCTTAACAGTTGAATGTAAGGCTCAACGTCTGTTTCTTTTTTTATTTTGTTTTTATTTTGACTTTTGGACTTCTGCAGAGGGAAAGCTACCTGCAGATGAACCTCCTATTCTTCCTCCATTACCTTTGGTACTTAAGACTGAGAAGCGCAAAGCACCATATGTAACACCCCAACCAAAGAAGTTTGAGTACAGGGACTGGGATTGGGACCGAGAACGTGACAGAGATTATGATCTTATGCCGCCTCCTGGCAGTCATAAGAAAGATTTTGCTTCTCCTGTTGATGTTGAACAACCCATTGATCCAAATGAACCCACCTACTGTGTGTGCCATCAGGTCTCAATTTGCTTTTATGTGTTTAATTAGCTGATGTATGATTATATATCTACAATTATCAGTCACTGTATTATTGTGGACAAATGTTTTGCTCACTTTTGACTTGCTGATTGTTCAGGTATCATTTGGAGATATGATTGCCTGCGACAATGAAAATGTAGGTCCCCTTAGTGCAATGGTTATTGTTTGTGACCTTTTAATGGAAATGTTTCACTTTTCTTCCCTACTCACCTCGGTCGTTATGGATTATGGTGAACCTTGTTGCTTTTTTGATTGAAGCCAAAGCTAGTTACCTGTTGGCTCATTTCGAAATATAACGAGCATGACTAATAGCTGAGAACTAGTATTACTGATGAAATTATTTGAAAACAAGTAAAGCAGATGATGAAAAAGCTTATATAATGAAATTAAGAGATTTTTCACGGCATGTAAGAAAAATCTTACACCACGGGATTTATTCATGTTTTGGCTTTTACAAATTCCATCATGAACAAGTTTAGGTCAGCATCAATGTCATGTTTACCCAAATCCTAGTCTACTATAACCGGGAGCATTTCCCAGTAAACATGCTTCAAAAGGCCTTTTCATGAGCGTGGTTAATGCACTCACTATATGTATAGGTTTCATAGACTTGCAGAACCTTGCATTTGAAAGAGATCCCTGTTCAATTTGCTTATAGGGGACTTCTGTTGATTTGCAAATTCATAAATTTAACATGGTGGTGCTAAAAGCTATGCGCGTTCATGTTATAGGATGAGTTTCTTCTTCTTGCCACAACTATAACACTTTGCATTTACGACATCTGAGTTTGTTTTTTTGTTGACAGTGCCAAGGAGGTGAATGGTTTCACTACACATGTGTTGGACTCACACCAGAGACAAGATTTAAAGGGAAGTGGTACTGTCCGACCTGCAGACAATTACCACATTGATTACAAGTACACCACCTTTTATTCGTGCTGCAATTCCTCCTGCATAAATTTTTTGAAGGGATCTTTCGTATATTATGCACCCCTAGTGTCTGTTTCGATAAAGAAATGCACCATTGGTGCCTTAGATATGTGAAAAGGTGAGCAGGAAAAAAGGGTGGTCGAAGAAATGTGTTGTCTGTTACTCTGTTTGCTAATATCTCATGATCCCTGTTTTGTATTTTACAGGATGAAACTTTTTTGTACATGTATAAGTATCTATTAGAGGGATCAAATTTTCTTGAAACTGCATAATGAATTCCAAAGTTACAATTTGTATGTGAATGCCTATACATTTTTATATTGCTTGAACTCTTCAAAAATACTACCACATCCATATAGCTATTTTGGAGGATCTGACATGCACCCATCGGCATATTTTTAAGCGTCCCGGCAATATAGTGACATCACACAAACAAATGTCAATTTAGCATAGTGCAAATATATATATGTTACATATATTCTTTTTTCAAGTCAACTTAGTGGATACAAATGCAATGGCTGTTGACATTTAACATTTGCCATTGCCTGGAAATCATTTTAATGTAATATATGGGAATTTCAATGGAAAAAGGGACCACTCCATTATCAATTTAATGGATTTCCAGCACCTTATGGAAGACAGATGATAATATACAAACGCGTAATATAAGTGTTGTAATTATAGAATAAAATGATTTCTATCTATTATATATTAATCATAAACTTTAAATTCTGAATCTATCGATCGAAAACTTATGAGAAACCCCACAATATGCAAGTGTATGTATATGGATACACGAGTGGGGGTGGCTTAAACATTGGGTGCCAAATACTGGTCCCCCTCTGAAAAAATGGTGGCCAATTTTCAAATTCAATGCTTCATTGATTCATTAACAAGCAATATATTTATTACATATAACAGAAAATAAACACGAGTTTTTTTTTTAAATTTTTTTGGAAGATGTGACCACAAATAATTCTCTCCTTCTCATAGGACCCCAAAGCATTTGGTACTATATTTTATTATGAAAATTGTATTCTGTTTTGCTATGTGATCACCGCGTGGCGTGGGGGCTAAAATTAGACTATGAAATATGATTTCTCCACTTGTCTTTTATTTATTTTTTTATTCGATGTTCGATTTTCATATTAAAATACTATCAAACATTAAAAAATTCATATTAAGAGTAAAACGATTACAACAATAACAATTACATCTCCATCCCAACATAAGTTGTTTTCACTGTATAAATTCTTACCGTCCATATCTATGAACACGTCAACTTATAACGATTTTTTTTTTTTACGTAACGTAAAATCGATACTATATCATATACAAAATTAATATATTTGTAGTAAATTTATATAACACCGACAGAGGAAGTTAAACAGAGACATGTATCAATTCTAAATATTAAATAAAGCTGACCCATTTCTCTTTGAAGTGTCAACTTCCATTTTATTTTTCTTTTATTCATAAAATCTCCACATTTGTAATTTTCTGTCCACATATTTTTCTCATTTAAATTTAATAATTCTTTTAGAAATTCTAAATTTGTATATCTCCATTCTATAAATTATTTATTTATTTTTATAATTTATGGACCTTTTAGATCATATTTTAAGAATCTTTATTCAGCAGAATGAAAATTTTATAAAAAAATGTTAATATATGAAAGTTATTTCACAAGCGTAAATCAAGCAATTATATATTGAATTCAAGCATGTTCACACTAAAATTCTATTAAATCAAGTGAAGTCGTATGAAAGTAACCCTTTTCCACCTACAAGCATGAGATAATTAGTCAAAAGTGTCATGATATTGAATTAATTAATCATGATTATACTGTCATTATCATTTTAAACTTGTGGATAGTAAGAGACAATTAGTCAAAGTGTCATTTTAAACTTTGTGGAGTAATTAAAGTTAATAATTCACCTAGTATCACGCTTCAATATGAGGAAATTTTTAATAGAAAACGTTTTTCTAAATTTTGAATATGAAAAGACTAAAATCCATTTTACTTAACAAATAATGAGCAATCCATTCATATTACTAGAAGCATATAATATAAACATTCATCATCAAGATTCATTCCTAAATATACATTTCAACTACAAATCAACCCAAGAATCAAAAAAATAATAATAAAAATTTAAAAAAAGGATAAATAAAAAAAAGATTGGGCTATTTTAGCAGCTCAGCTCGATCAAACTCGTACCTCTGAGTTTATCACAAGTGGCTTCACGCCCATATTTCAAGTCTAATTTACCTCAATCCAAACTCGGCTCAACTAAACTCACGTCTCATTTCCCTACCCTAATAATCACTAGTCTTTCTTCTTCTTTTTTCAGACTAGTATGCGCACACCTTAACTATTTCATCTGATAAATTATTCACCCTTTAACACGATGAATCGGAGGACAAAGTTGTCGCCGATGATGTTCTAGGGGATGGTGATGCATGTTTCAAAACCACAGGAGGCAAAATGCTGGTTTTTCTCCTTTCTTGTTCTTTGATCAGTTCACTTGCGACGATCTTCAATTTGTCCAAATTCGAATTTTCAACCAATCTCTTCCCTTGAAATAGTACACATTCAACATTCTTTTGCCCTAACATTTCCTCAGCAATTACCACCATTTTCTTCATTCTTTCATTTTTGTTCATGTTTTCATCTTTAATTAATTGGTATTTTTTCCCAACAACTCCATTTCCTTGAATTCTTACATAGTTATTGTTCCTTGTTTGTCCAAATGCCATTGATACAGCTTGATCTACCTGCATTTATTAATTGAAGATTAATTAAAAAAACATTAATCTTTGTCCATATCATGTCAAGACAATTTTCTTTTAAAAATTATTAAAAGATTCCAAATTAAAGTTTTCTAGTTTAATAATATTTAGTTAGGTATGACTCTATCTTTATTATTTACCACTATTATACAACACACCTTATTGGAACATTTAATGTTTGCTACTACTTTTCTTATAATGCCACTAAATAAATGTTAAGAGGTCCCATTTTGAAAAGAAAGATTTTTTATTAATAATAAATAATAAATCTCATTAATTCCAAGTACCAATTATGCGAGGTGGTAATAAAGTCTATGTATATTCTATGCCTTTGCTCGATCATACTTGTGGTGGAGTCTCACTAGGTATGTGGTTTGATCAAATACTTAATAAATAATAGTTATGTATATTTAAACATGTTATGCATTTATTGATTCGATATTAATGAACTAAAGTGTACGTACCATGTCGGCGGTTCCATCTCCGGCAATCTTAACGAAGGCCGCCGGCGATGACATCACATTTCCGGCACCGGAATCTGAATCTCCATTTCCCAATGAAACAACCAATAAATCATCAACTCCATTAGCAAATGGGAACTCTTGCTTGTTGTTGAGGACATGTGTAATCGCCGCAGCCGTTGGATTAGTCATGGCAATTCCACCACCAACGGCTGAGATCTTCGAACGACCATCAACTGACTTCAAATCAACCGCACGATCAGCCATCGTGGCCCCACATACAACAGCCATAGTGAAATCACAGCCGTCCATTTCCCACGCATCAGCGCGGGAAAAGACGAACGGTGCACCTGTCGTGAGGTCGTAGCAGGGGATCAAAACCGCTTTCATCGTATCTTTTAACGTTAAATCTCCGAACACTTTCTTAAACACCTTCGACGGCCGGAAAACCTGCCGGAAAAATCCAGTCTTGGAACTCCGGGAAATTTTCTGACCATTCTCAACGATGAATTTCAGAGCTTCCTCTGCTGTAAACATAGGAACCCCATCACTGCCACGTGTGAAAAGAAGTCCGGCGAGAACACCTCCGGCGCCGGAACCGGCAACAACATCAAAGAACTCAGCAATATGGGCATCGGCTTTTCCTGATTTCCGGCGAAGGGTAGCTTCCAAATGAGTCAAAGATTTAGCTGCAAGGACACCATCAGTAGACCCACCAGCATCAATTGACAAAATTCTGACTTTACCGGCGCCGACATTCTTGTTTCCGGCCAACTGAGCTGACAAATTGCTCTCGTTTCCGGTGACAGATTTTTTTGGGTCATCATAACCAAAGAGGAACTTGTTTTCAAGAATTGAGAAGATTTCATTTGTGAGCTTATCAACTTCCATGTTGGAATCGAGCATTGAGATTGTATTAACTGAAGTAGCTGCCATTTCTTGACTTTGGGTGCTGTAAAAATCGTTTCTTTGAGCTAAAACAATGAAGTTTTTAAAGATTTGGAGAGGTTGTTATGAACAGAGAAAATTGGTAAGAGAAGAATGAGAGAACAGAGTAGTTATACAAGTGTATATATAGAGAGATGCAGAGGAATGTAAGCGTGGGGGTATGGTGGGGTATAGTTTGGGGGTGGGGGGGTGTTACATATGAGTATCGAAGAACATTCCTTGAGGCTAATAACCAGGAGATTAAATTGTAAGGAGATTAGTTTGAAATAGAATAATGGTAACCAACGCATCAGTCTCAAATAAGTTAAGATCTTATTGAGGTGAGAGTTCTTCCATACGAAATATGGTACAACTGTATAAGCTTGTTTATTCTTTAATTTTTTTTTCTTTGTAATTGATCATTTTAATGGTGTATTTCTTGAACCAGAACGAAATGGACCTCTTTGGAGATTTATTATTCAAGGGTCATGATGGTATATTTCTCGAACTAGAACAATATAGACCTCCTAGCAATGGCGGAGTCGATAGTTTCGTCAAGGATATTCATACTTTTAGAACCTAAGTGATCTGAATAATTTTTATATCAAGGATGTTCAACAATTGATATATATCAAATTATCTATATTGAACCTATATATTTGAAGAAGTTTTACGACGAAGGGTGTTCATTTGACCATCCTTGGGTGAATATAGCTCCGTCCTGCCTCCTTGTGATTTATTTGATATAAGCATAAGCTAGAGTTTAAGATATAAAATAGCCTCCAAAAAACCTAATTAACATCAAACACACCTGCGATAGAGTTCCACAAAATTTTAATGTTTATAGTATGATGTATTTTCATCTCTGGCTTGAGCCGATTATTTAGGTAAGTAAAGTTTCCCATCTTTATGTAAGTTTGAAATAATTCAGAATTAGTTTGAAAGGGAAGGGAGGGGAAAAACTGAAAAAGAATTTTGGCGGCCAAGTGTTTTAAGATTAAAGAAAGGCTTTTTTGATTCCATATTTAACTTTAGACTAAAATAATACTAGCTAGCTAGTACTAGTTTTATTTAAACGTTAAATTAAACTATAGGTGTGGTATGGACCATATGTTATAACCTTTTCTAGCCTTCAATTCAAAATTTCTCAACATCTAATTTGCTAGAATTAAGTGAGATGAAGAATAAAAAAAGTTGAGTTCCACAAAGATAAAATTATGAGAAAACTATTAAAAACACTCATGAACTTGATACATGTTATTACTTTCATCCTCAAATTACTGACAGTCTTAAAAAGACTCCTCAATTTGACTAACTTAACAAAAAAATACTCCCGAACTATCACAAGTATTAAATACACCCCTTAACTTGGCAAGAATTTAGGGGTGTATTCCACTCTTGTTACAAAATCAGATGTATATTTAAGTTCAACTAGTCAAGTAGAGAAGCGTTTTTAATACTATCAATATATAGTTCGAGAATGAAACTAATCATTCATGTCAAGTTTAGGAGTGTTTTTAATATTTTTCTCGTAAAATAATTTATGATCAACAAATCTCAATCCTAATATTCATGTGGGGAAAAATTATAAAATTTACCTTTATACTACTATTTAAAACACAATTATAGTTAGTCAAAGGTTAAAAGACGGTAAATAACTTGTAATCATTATTAGAATTTAGGAATGGAATGATTTCAAGATGTTAGCAAGACTGGTAATTTAATTTTACCTTGAAAATTTTATTTACTAGTAGTAAAAGTAAATAAAAAGAGAAGGGTGAAAAATATATACTAGTCAATGCAAAATCTAGTGGTAGGGACTTTAAAGATGTTGTGGGTCGTGGCAAGATGTAAACATTTGCTTCTTTCTTTTTTTCCCACGCGATCATATATTTGATATCTTCTTTATAATTCGATCGATACAGAATCATGCTGAAAAATCTTATTATGAAAATATGATATTCCTTAACAGTAAAATAGCTCAATTTTGAAGATTCAAACTCAAGATCAAAAATGAAAAGATATTCATCATTTCATTAACTTTTTTTTATTTTTTATCTAATATCTGATATTCATATTAAAGTCTAATTAAATTCGAATTCATCTAAGAAAGACACACCACACAAAAGGATAAAATGCTTAAGAAAACTACACACAATAATCTTGAGGTTCTCAAATATATTTCGTACTTGATCTTCATTGCTCACCTAGATCTTTGTCACTCAAAGGTAAAAGTAAGATCTTCAGACTTCACTAGCCAAAATATACGTAGTTCATCTTCGTTGCTCACCTAAATCTTTGTCACTCAAAGGTAAAAATAAGATCTTCAAATTCAAACTTCACTTGCGAAAATATACGTAGTTGATCTTCATTGCTCACCTAGATCTTTATCGTTTAAAGGTAAAAATAAGATCTTCATACTTCACTAGTGAAAATATGCGTAGTTGATCTTCGTTGCTCATCTAGATCTTTGTCATTCAAAGGTAAAAATAAGATCTTCTGACTTCACTAGCAAAATATATACGTAGTTGATCTTCGTTGCTCACCTAGATCTTTATCGCTCAAAGATCTTCAGACTTTACTCGTTAAAACACGTAGTTGCTCTCTTCTCTCTTCTTTCTAGTCAATTTTACCAGTAGTAATTATTATTGTATTTTTTTAACAAAAAAAATTGCCTGGATCTTAGTTGTACGGTTCATGTACCGACATGTGTATCTATTTATATATTCCAATTACTGCTCTACATATATTTTGTCGATTTCAAGTACTATACTGTACGTGTTCTTTTTTTATAAAAAAAAATAAAAAATTATTGCTATTATTCTGCACTTGTACAGCTAGCTAAGTTAAAGTTAAATCAGTCAAGATTCGACGTTACTTCATTAAATGTTTTTTGATATTTTCCCAACAACAATAGTACACCTCCATAAACATATAGTAGAATTCCAGATATTGTACTTCAACATTGTTTCACTATTTCTATGTCAAAAGAAGGGAGAAATAAAACTTATGTTGATATTTTAATGGGTAATATATCATCTCTTTGTGTTGATATCTTCTTCTCGATTCCTTATTTCATAATCAAAGCTCGGAGAAGAAGAGATAGGAGTGTTTATGAAGAATGTGGTAGACTATGTCATCAGATGTCTAAAAAATATCGATCTGATTAATTTAATCATGTCGTAGATTCCTCCTTTGTGAGGGATTTTACTGTTTCTCGTAAGAAACTATTACATTATTCTCAAGACTCGGACATAATTAGGCTATGGCAGGTCTCTCATCGAATCAAATTCATCACACCAATGAATTGAAGGTGTCTATTTGTGAATACAAAACATGTACACAACAAGAGAACAATCGTTTTGAGTTCTATCATCTACACATCGAGTTTCTCTCTTTCGTCAGTAATAACTTTTTATGTTAATTTGGTATCATTTGAAAAAATAAACACGATGAATATTTTGAGACGAATATGAAAAAAACGAGAAAAATATCTTTTGTGATGTTTGGTGGAAAAAAAACCTCTATGCATTAATAGTGCGATGGCCAAGTAGATAGTAAACTAATTGTACATGCATGGGGACCTTAGACAGTCATATAACTAAAGTACTGACCAGACGACCGACCAAATATATATGACTATATATATCGTCTTAATTTAGTTGTCATATTTTATTTTTTTTATAGATAAATTATGTAAATTTTGATCGGCATGCTTCAAAGTAGAAATTTGTAGTATTTTTTGAATATTTAAGTTGTAATTATAAATATTAAATTAATTTAATCAAATTTAAAACTTCAATATTAATCAAGTTAACTTTCAAAAACCAAATCACGATAATTAATTTGAGAGGGAGGGAGCAATAAGCAACTTGGAGAAATTGTGACCTTTTATATCTTCTTGAAAGAAAATTAATTAATGCATTGACTATGATTTGAGAGTCCATATATATATATATATGGACATTTTTAGTCGTCCTCTAAGTAGGGGTGGGCGTTCGGTTCTTCGGTTCGGTTCTTCGGTTTTCGGTTTTGAAAAAGTGTGCACCATATACCGAACCAAAATATTTCGGTTCGGTTCAGTTTTTTCAAGTTCGTTCGATTTTGTTCGGTGTTTTTAAAATGGTTTTTTCGGTGCACACTAATGAAAAATAAAATGAGGACAAAATCAAAATATAAGACACTTAAAAATTTAAAATCATGT
>JBCEWC010001035.1:0-45345 GCA_038996855.1 Solanum aculeatissimum
TTAACTAATTATAGCTTTTGCAAATTTATAAACATAATCTTTTTCTATTTGCTTTTATTAATGCAAATTCTCATTATTGTTCTTATCGGGTAAACCGAAAACCGAACCGTTAAGGACATAAAACCGATAAACCGAAAACCGATAAAAATTATCTTATTGATTTGTTATTGGGTTAGCATATTTAAAAATCGAAAATCGATAAATCAAATCGATAATATATAAAATCAAACCGACCGATGCACACCGTTAATTTTAAAGCTGTAGGGAACACATTTCAAGGCCCTTGACTTTCATAAATGTATGATCTCTTTTCGAGGTAAGATGTTCATTTCAAACAATTCCAAGGTTGTGGATAAATGCTGACGGAATATGATTCAGTGTCCAAATGCTAAATCAATACAAATTGATTGATGTGGTGAATGAGATTGTTCTTTCTGTTAGAGTTATAAGTATGGAAAAATTCTTGGTAGATAAAATTTCTTCCTATATGATCTGAATTCAAATTAGTCAAGCTTCAATATGAGTGTCAGACACACAATAAAACCCAAAAAAATGGTTGTAACTTGGTATGAAAGGAAGGTAAATTACTTGATTATTTCCTTTGGTTTGGGGAAACAAGTACGTCTACCCATCTCCTCATCAATAATATAAAAATACTACTTTTTAATCTATACACATTTTTCAAATAGCTAAATTAAAAAAGAAGTTATTAGTCTAAGCAAGTTTCTAATAGGGTAGCAGTAAAAACAAAAAAAGGGAAAGATAATACGAAAAAAGAGTTTAATAAGTATAATATCGTGGTGCTTTGTCAAAAGAAACGTAAAGTACGGAGTAAGATGGTCAAAATATAAATAAAATTTACAATTTTGGAATCATACAAAAATACAGTATAATTCAGAAATTTTAATTAGAAGTTTTCAATAGTATAATTTGAATAGATCCTCTCAAAATACTTTACTATGTTCATATAATCATCGTTCCATTTCTGTTGTCCAACATATGTATTTGACAATTCTACCTACTAGTCTAAGACTTATTTACTTTTGTTGTCTACTTTTAAGGGTGAGTTCGGGAGATGTCTTGGTCCCGTTTCACTTATGTTTAGAGGTGTTGTTGGATAATGTGAAGTGCTTGACTCTTATGACACTTATGTATCTATGGAGATTTCCTTTAGTCCCTATTCCTCGTATTATATGTTAGGTGTTGATGGCATGTGATAGCTTTCCTAAGTCCCTAATCCCATATAGTGCGTCCCATGACTCATTCCCCTTAGTTTATGTGTTGATGAGGTTGTATGATGGCACTCCTTACCCCTTATTCTCATAGTTTGTGTCTTAAGTCTTGAATTCTCTTAGTTTGAATGAATGATGCTTGAACTACGTTTTCGCAATCAAGAATGTGCTCATGTATGCTATGAGACCTGTTTGAGTACCTTGAGTTCTCATTCGCCATGTTGCACCTAGGCCTTAGGCTTGGATCATCACACTTCTTCAAAAGGCGTGGTCAAGATGTAATGACATGGTCTTGTCCCGGCTGTTCAACTCTCTTTCCAAGAAAATTGCTGAATCTGTTTTGTATTCCAAAAGTGTCAAAGTCTTGTGTGCTGACCTAGAAGATATATTTGGTCAAGCTAATGGAGCAAAATTGTTTCAACTCCAAAAGGATTTAAATGTGGTGGTTCAAGAGAATTCTAGTATCTCTACTTATTGCACAAAGATGAAAAGTTTGTGGGATGAATTAAATGCTCTTAACACGTTTTCTGCTTGTAACTGTCTGTGTGTGGAGCTTATTCTACTATCTTCCCCTCTTCCTACTATTGGTTACGCTTATTCTTTGTTTTTCATCTTGAATAACCAGCGGTTTGCGGTTTAAGAAACTAAATACGAACTAGAAAAAAATTAAAAATATAAATTTTTTATATTAAATATCATCTTTAATTTTATTTTTATTTTAAAATTTAAATTAGACATGTCTGATAAATTATTAGTTATTGCAATGTTAATTAGAATTTGTTAATTAGTGATGATTAAGAAATAATTATTGAAATGTTAACTAGAAATAGTTAATCAGTTGTTGAAATATTAATTAGCGAAAAAAAAATATGAATTTTTATTTTTCATATTGAACTCAATTAAAAAAGAAAAGAACTTAAAAATTTATGCGACGCGGGTCTATATAGGGTGGGGCGAGTTGAAAAGAACAAAAATGTCAAGTGGGATGGGACGGGGCGGTTTAGAAAATTTGCAGGTTGAGTTCGATCTCCCACCATAAAATATTTCTCACATGCCCACTCTAACTATACTAATACGACTCCTCTTCCACTCACTACCTAACAGACTCATCAATCTTATGGGACGCGGGTCTATATAAGACAGGGCAGGTTGAAAAAGAAAAAAAAATGTCAAGTGGGATGGGACGAGGCGATTTAGAAAGGTTGAGCTCGATTCGCTCAGCCCATTGCCATCTCTATACGGTAACTTATAATTATAAAAGATAAGTACTAGACTATATCCAAGAAATTGAATTTGAAAAATATTAATAATTATGCTTAATAATTAGACATAATGCTTGGAATACACGAAATACATTGTGACAACATTATAGCGCAAACATAATTTTTAGCTATAGGAGTTACTTGTTAATTGGTCATTTACAAGTTATAGCGGTGTTATGCCAAGTTACTACTATTACTGTTTGCTCGTACGACAACTATGTAATGGTGGAATCATCTTTCTTCCCTTGCTCAGAGGCATATCACGGAGGAGCCGCAAAATGGGTACCAGATACTAGGTGGGAAATGGCACGGACAGGTGGATAGAGAAAGACGTTCTCATGTAAGCTTAGTTCCTCTAGTATTTAAGCTTGCTCATGTAAGACATATAGTAACACACATTTGGAATATGAGTTACAACAATAATATTAGGAAAAATGTGACAAAAGTTCAATTACAACAACTCTAGGTTCATGCCTCTTAGATATCTCTCCTATCATTAAATCTCGTGATTCTTTTACTTATCTCTCATCCCTTGAAAGAATAAGACCTCCCTTTTTCTAATTATAACAAAGCGCGGATTCTTTATGGCTAAGATTATGCTATAAAAGAGGGACAGAGTATGTGTATGTCCTCTCCAAGCTTACATGGTTGATGCTAGGAAGGAGTAACTCGACTACCAGTACCAAAATAACGATCTCCGAATTCTCCCATACCAGGAATCACATGTAGGTCCTTGTTAAGGGTTGTGTCAATCTCTGATGTTACAATCTTCAATCTTGGATATTTGTTACATACAGTATGTAGTCCCTCAGGGGCCTGCATCCAAATATTAGTCGTTTTGGTAAATTGAATTTGTTTCAAAATACTTCGAAAATAACAAGTCGTTTGGGTTTTGATTTTCACAATATTGTTAAAAGTATGATTACTCACTGATATAAGGTTTAAGAAAACGATATTAGACTCTGGTACACCTTTACTAAGCAGCACAGAAATAGCTTTCACAGCGGAGTTCCCTGGAAAGTAATTCATTGGTTAATCAGTGGACACAGTTATTCAGGAATTTATTGTTTGATAGAAAGCAAAGCATTTCCAACCTGAAGCAAGTACTGGATCAAGCAGCAACACATGACGACTTGCAATATCAGATGGTAGCTTCTCATAGATCAACTGGAATGTTGCTCAGATCAGTAAGAAACTGCAACAAAAAAATTTCTGTATGTTCTGCTAGTACTAAATTCTCTGTTATCGGAGATTTTTGTAAGTTTGAGCAAGGAGAAATGCTGTCAGTATGGATTGGATACAACTCTTTGCACGTTTTGTACTTTATTGAGTGCCAGAATCATATCAGTTGAACAATCTTTGCTCATCATATTTTTAACTAAAACAATTCTAACATTTGAGGAAATATAATAGACTGGTAATTGGTATGACTAACCTGCCTGCCACTTTTACCCTCCCCGTGGATTAGAATTTTTCCGATTTTGATTCCCTTGCAGCAAGCCCTCAATGCATTTTCCATGCTTTCTCCACTTCCAGGCAAACCATGTTGTCAACTTTCAATTTGTTTATTACTACTATAATCGGAAAGGAATTTGAATGGTGCGCTATTCTTTATAACTGGAGTGTAATACAGAACAAAAACTGCCTGGGATATGTATGCTGTAAATGCTATTCATTCTATAATAGAGTAGGAAATAACTACCTTCTAATGATCGAGACTCCACACAAGCGTTTACAGAAAACGACTCCACTATAAACAGATCCTGCAAAAGAGGAAAAGAATTCTTTCACCAAGTTCCTGTGTATAGATTTTGAACACATCAAGTTAAGTTCCTACATATAGTGACTCTTTTTAGCAAGATTAGTTTGAGTCATTTTTTGTGCCTCGTTTAAATGGAAGCAAATGAGAATAGGAAAGTTACCTGTAGGAGTGATTATCTGCTTCTCAGTAAACGGAAGGTAACCAAGACCATGCTCCACAACCTAAAAAATGAGTAACAAACATATTTCAGAACATGCTCAAAAGATAATTCATTGACATGAAATTAAAAACAATCATACCAAGCGAATAAGGCGATCTGCATAAAAAACAAAGTCATGCTTGGTTGTTTTTTCATTTCGCACAAGTGTATGCATCCCACGTATCTAGAAAATGGAAAACTGTTATGTGACTGTTCCACCTTGGTCTTCAAGAATGTTGAAGCACAGATCAAGACACTTAGCATATTCAAAAATGTCCAATACTTGAATTGGAGTGCGATCAAGAAGACAACCTGAAGAGATAAGTACCTGAAATGTAGAATGTATAGCGAATACATTTGAGTATATTTTGCAAAGATCGTGCTGTCCAAGCTTTGTACGAATGTGTTGAACTATCAAATCTATTGCAACATCATTGTCTGCTCCTCGAGGAATTATTACATCAGCATATTTCTTTGTTGGACGAATGAAGTCCTCAAAACCAGGCTTAACATGTTTGGCATACTGCATGTCAGATAGCATTATAAGCTTGTAGAATTTAAATTTTCAAATGAATCAAGTAATACAGAACCCAAAATATGGTGAATCATATAAAATCCACAAGTACCTCATATCAAATTAGTATCACAGGTAAGAGTAGCAAAAGGCTTTTTTTTTTTTAAAAAAAAGTCTAAAGTGAAAAAGAATTGCTACTTGGTGACCTGCCACACAATTTAGGACCAACTGAAAATTCAAAAACTGTCAAGTTCAAAAGAACTGCTAACCTGATCTAGCACACTCAGGATGTTTCTGTTTCTCTCAACAGTATCCCGCTGTATCCTCCTGGCTAGACGCACATCAGAGTCTGCATTCATGAACACACTAACAGTTTACAGAGCAATATGGAAATATTGGAAATATGTCCTTAAAGGCTTCAAACTAGAGAATTTCAGTTGCAATTTCAAAAGCAACAGTGGGGGTAAAGAATGCACAATATTGTACTTGGGTAAATTATGATTATTATTTCCATGATCAGGATGTAGGCTCTGCCTTTAGATGTGACTTCCACATAAAAATAAAGAAACTTATCATTTTTCTTGTTTTTTGTCTGGGATGAGGGAGGTATGTTAGAGAAGAACCTGAATCAACAAAGATTTTCATGTTCATGAGATCACGTATACGAGGATCGTGCAGAATAAGAATTCCATCTAAAATGATGACATCTGAGGGATTGACCTGCATTTGATTAGAAAAATGTGTTGGAGAATCATCTGCATTTGATGAAAGTTGTGAAGATGAATATATATATTACCACACGAGCTGGTTTGATGCTTCTATGGCTTTTGAAATCATAATTAGGAATGTTAATTGCTTGTCCATGTTTTAATTTTTCCATACACGAAAGCAGAAGCTCCGTATTAAAGGCATCTGAAAAGAATGCATGATTAAACAAACAGAAGACCTATTCAAGCAATATTTACTATCTAGTTTGAAACTTCAACATTAGTTACCTACCAGGATGATCAAAGTTGTGGTCGTGAACTTTCTCTAACTGCTCTGCAGTTAATGGATGATAAAATGCTTCCTGAAAGTTAAAATTAGGTTGATCAAATGTTAGAAGATGATGAAAAGTTATATATGTAAAGAATAACAGGAACATCAAGAGGCGCGTGATTCTCATATTACTTGACTGATTACTACAACTCGTTGATTCTGAAGCTGGGAAATAATCATATCGCAAACAGTTGTCTTGCCAGATGCAGTCCCTCCAGCAACACCTTCACAATTTCAATAGTTCCGATAAAAATAAATATGAAATATCAATTGTACGTAAGAGATTCTCAGACAAGGGCCAATATCGTCTATCCCAAACTAGTCGAGCTCAGCTATATCCATTCCACTCTACTCGAGCAGATGTGGAAAATTACTAAAATGTGTAAACAAAATTAATTTTGAACTATTATTTCAAAAATGCAACGATTTCAATGATAAGAACGTTAAAGGTTGAATTCATCCTGCGAGTATGGAGCCTTACCAATAATGAAAGGTACCTTCAACACGATTTGTGCTGCGTCTGTGGAAGCATTTGATTGGCTATTCAAAGCAGCAGGCATTTGAGAATCCATCGATCGAGCTATCATACAAAATTAGGTCTCGTTGATGAAAAATTTTGGTTAATTTGTGGTGAATTGTGGGAGAAGCAAACTGAATGAGCAAGAAAAGCTCATATTGTTTTGGTTACTTATTTATTGTTTCCATATATGTACTATTATTCTGGACATCTAGTTATTATTTACTATAATTAATATTCATAAACATTTTTTACACTATCTAGGTTACATGCTTTATTTTCTAAAATTATGAATTTTTCATAGAAATTATTATGCGATATATAAATAAGAATCTCAAAATGATATTAATTTACGTCATAGCGATTGATGAAATTATTGTTTTCATTTGAGCTCACTCCGTGGAGTGTTGAATGGAAAATTTTGGGACTGATTTTTTTTTTTTTTTGGAATATTTTTTTCATTTAGTGTTGTAAAATTTTGAAGAAAAATTTTAAGTAGGTCTTGTTGAGTTAGGTTGACTCCGAGCTCAAAAGATATTGATTTTTTGGTATCTAGGTCGGAGGAACGCTACTCTTGAAATTTGAGATGATTTCGTGAATATTTGTCTTCATGTGTTGTTGGCATTCTTGAAGAAGAATGACCAAAAAGACTACATTGGATTCAAAACTCTAATTTAAAAGTGTTTAAGTAATTTCGCAAAATCGGAGTTAAAAAATAATGGCATAGATGAGCCTTTTCTCAAACGATAATGACATAAATAAGTCAAACTTTTAACGAGTGACATAAATGAGCCTTTTGTCAAAGTTCAATGACATATTTGAGTCTTTTTCCTTATTTTTATATATTATAGCTGGCAATATATTTTACTTTTTCAAATTATAAAGTTTTCATAGAGATTGCTACATGGTCTACAAGTAATATCATTAAAATTTCAAGATTGAGATTTACCTCTTAACATTTGAAATTAGATTTTATTACAGTTTGCTCTGTGGAATGTCCATTATAAATTATAAAAGAAGAGTGAGATGGGACATCCCATATTTTTATTTTTACATTCACCTATGTTTTGAGACTCATTCTTACATATGAGAATAGCACTTAGTCAAGTTCAAAACTTTCCTATAAATTGAGTTTCTAGTGATAGATTATGCAAGGGTCAACTTTAAATAATCATAACTCTTAGCATACAGAGAAGTAAGTGTCTCATGACCTACCAAATGAAAGCTCTTTGAATTAGCTTTCCAACTCAATTGACTTCACCTCATTTGGAGTTCGGGGTCAAAAGTTATGGTCGTTTTACTGGAGACTGTCAGGTACAGATTTGTTCTACGAAACCTTTTACGGGTCGTGGATTAAAGCACGATCCGTATTGTTGAGCTCGTGAAGAAGTTCTGAAAAATCATTTTTTGAGCCCCAGGCTTCATATCGTAAAGTATTCTACGGGTCGTAGATTGAGCTCGTAGAAAGTTCCAGTAGCCTTAAAATTTTACCAAAAAGTTACGGAAGGGTCCCTACGTATCGTGGAAGTTTCTACGGGTCGTAAATGGGCCTTTTGACAGCTTTTTCTAAAGAGTTATTTTGGTCTTTTCTCACCCTTTTAAAGCCTAGATTTGAATTTTTATACCTAAACAAGTCCTAAAACATATCAAATCAGTAACATTACGCTAAATCACCCTCTCCAACTTAGAACAAGGTTTCAAGGGAGAAAAAGAGTAGGGTTTGAAGCGAAAACTTGAGGATTCTTTCAAGCTGCTCCAACACTTGAACTTCCATGTGTCTCATAATCCGAATTGATGGAGTTGTGAATAAATTGAGTCTCCTATGACTATTTCTTGAAGGTTTCCTTAAATTCTTATGTATATTTATATAATCTTACATGAAATTACTCTTTTATGAATTAAATACTTGAAACTAACTGATTTTACTTCCTACATGAACCCTAGACTGAATTCTTGTTATTTTTGCATATTAAACTTAAATGGGCATGCATGAGTATAAATTGAGTCCAAAGAGACTATGGAATTCCTAAATGTTTTAACTCTACTTTTGATTTCCTGAATGTTATGAGTTAGAATGATGCATGATTGAGCCTTTATGAGTCAAGAGTTAAACCTTAAAAGAATGTAACCAAAGAGTTGAGAATTGATGTGATGAATTGAGTTGATAAATATCCAATGAGACTAGATGAATGAGTTAACTATAGAGTTGATGTCTTATGAGCATGTGGAGTCTTGGGAGGAGTATTGATCACCAAATTGAGTAAGAGTAAGTCCAACTCGAACTCAGTAACTATGTGGTCAACGTAGGAGAGGATTGAACCGTAAAGACGGAAGCTTCCTTTTAGTCCCAAAAAGAGGACTTGATATTATTATTGTGGATCCACTGATGGGAGTCCTCTACTCTGACAAGGTATTGGATGGATGTGGCAACGACATCGCTTCATTATATCATCACCGTCTCATAGGTGATGGTTATCGATTAGAGAAACTCTCAAATAGGTCTTGATAGTACTCTGAGTGGATTGGATTAGATGGTACGTGAGTGGTCATTGTCTAAACTGTATTCTTACTTTAGACTCTTGACTTGATGATTGAGTTTCCTATTTTCTTGAGTTGATGTTATTCTACCTTTACATGTTTCATTTTGTCATTTTACATACTTGTACATTCTACGTACTGACGTCCATTTGAGTCTGCATCTTTTCATGATGCAAAGACAGGTACTAGTGGTCATCAACAGGCGCTCCGTTGAGGACCTATTTACATTCAGTTGATTGGTGAGTTCTCCCATATTTGCGGAGAATACTATGTTTCTTTCTAGCTTGAGTTTAAGCTTATTTTATTCTATTTTGAGGTAGTCATGGATCTGTCATTGACGCCACTTAGTCAGATGTTTAGAGGCTTCATAGACTAGACTGTCGAGTTATGATTGGATGTTATTATTGGCTAGTTCTTTCGTACTAGTCTTACCCATATTGATGGACAGATTGTTTGGCCTTTGACCCCTTTATTATCAATCATCATTTCTATTCTTTAAGTATTCTTATTCATTGATGTCTTCCGCTATTAGAATGTGATTGAACGAATGTGATGAGGTCGAGTGGTTCGCTTGGGAGCTAGCAATAATCTCTGAGTGCCGACCATGCCAAGGGTACCCTCCCGGGGCATGACATTAGGACTTTGTTTGGGTGATCTTAATTTGTTGTAAATTGTGGAAGAAGCAACTGAATTCGGGGGAAATCACATTTTATTTTGGGTACCTATTTATTATTTGCATATATATCTATACACACTAAATATTTTGAATATCTGTTTATTATTGACTACAACTGACCGCCTAGATATTAAAAAAAATACACAATCATATTACTTTTAGTGCATATACGTATTACACCTATTATTTTGGACATCTGTATGTCATTGATCTCAACTAATATCAACCTACATATAAAAAAATTCTTACTTTTAAATTGCAGGTAACACATTTTACTTTATTTAAATTATTACAATTGACATTTTTGGCTAACATGATAATGTAAAAAAATATACATATTATGCTTCCTCAGTGTGCATAAGTTAAATTCTTATCACCTATGAAATCAGTATTTTCCAAAAGAAAATTACCACAATTTTTTTCTGACCAATATTTTACCCACCTTAGGAAGTTGATGTTCACTTTTTCTTTAGAAAGTGTATTGTTTAGCATCTATCTGAACTCCAGAAAAAAAAAATTAGCCACCTGTATGTGTGTGTGTGTACATATATGTATTTCACAAGTTACATTTAATTTTCTTATATTTTATGGACCAAGTCAAGTACAAAATATGGCTGTGAAGAACATAACTCTAACCCCACCTCCCAATTCCTTTGCATATGTATATTCAATAGTACACTTGATCTTTTGGTAACACTTTTTTTGGTTCCAAGAGCCAACAATAGATGAGAGTTTCCCACCAGAATCCAGCTTTCATTCCTGAAACATACAGAATTTTCGAACCCGAAAATCAGTTAAAACTATTGAAAGATAGCCCCAACATTGTCATTGATAAATTAGACATATACAATAACATCAGCCATGAGGATGCCTCAGCCAGTTAATAGCAATGACTTGCTGCTACATTATGGGACCATGAATGAAACAAGGATTACTGAAACATAAGTCCATTCGCGAAGAAAAAATACATACCAAAACAAATGTCACTAAATTGTTAAATTCTCGCTCCAAAATTTCTTTCTTGCAATTAGAATTCTTTCTTCGCTCAAGGAGAGAGCATCAGTCCGTGGTTCTACCTCTGATGACCATCCATCCCATTTTAGAGCAGTCAAGAATTTTCTTACGAAATTTACTACATGAGGCTTGTCCCTTATAATGATGAATCCTTCTGGCCTTACAATACGGTCCATCTCAATAAGTAGATCCTCAATGCTGCAGCCTCGATCTTCTGTCTCCGAGAGAATCATCCACGCATGAAGGAGGTCATACGTGCGTGGATATGTTGAAAATGATTCACACCTAATAATAAATATGATGGTTAGGCTTAAGCAATTTGAAAGCATAATTTAGAAGGTATATATTGCAAGACTACAACATAATCATTCAAACAACAAAAAAGCTTCTATACATTTTCCCCTGGCTCCTATCATCCCATAAGCATGACCTACTTTCTACTTTGAATTGTTTCAAAAGATTGACCTCTTTCATAATGTGTTTTACGTGATTCTTACCTTTTTTATGGATACATTAAACACAGATTAGTACAGTCTACTGTTATTCAGATCTTGATATGAATTCGCCAGTGACCGAAGTGTATCATTCCCGCAACCACTTCGGTAATTTGTTTATAGCTTTTTAAAATTCATTTTTCTAAAAACACCACCTTATTGACTTATTTTCAAACAATATTTTCAAAATGTTATATGTAGTTTCACTTCACTTGGAAGTTGGAAGGTCGTGGAAATTTAGATGGAAGGGTAGGTGTATAAGGCACAAGGCATTTACATAGAAGGAAGAACAAATTCATAATCATGTAAAAAATGTGATGATAAAAGCTACAAAACCATTAATTTACCAGAACCAAATTCTCATGGTAGTTGAAAATAGTTTCCTTTTCGGCCTTATTGGCGGTTATTGCTTTTAGTTGTTAGTTTACAAGTGTTAAGCTAATATTGTTTCTATCCTACATCATGTGAAAACAAAAGGGAAAACATCACTTTATAGGCTTTAAACAAAAGGAAGACAAAATAATCTCCAGAAATCTACCAAAGGATCCATGGATTTTCTTTTTTCTTTTTTTGACAAGGACCAAAGGCTTCAGTAAATCAGCTGCAAGTAATAGGAAATATTGTCATTGTTAATTAACATTTGGGGACCTGATTACATAGATAGCGATCTGGTGTATGACAGACGCTACCTTTCTCATCGGTGGAGCATACCAATAATTAATTCTGATACATGCAGCTTAAAGCCTGAGACTTCTCCCCAGAGTTATTTCTCAAGTCAAAATGCAAAAGATGAGGAAGAAGTTGAATTCTTTGTCATTTCCATTTCCATCTGTTACAGAACTCCTATCTATACAACTATACAAATCTACTTATTATTTTATTGTTTCACAATAGAATTTAAAGTCATTACCCCACACACAGAGAATTGTAGATGGAAGAATGAGAGATACAAGTAATTTAAGTTTATAAAGAAGTGCATGAAGTCTTAACAAGCTATGGGGATAAACTTGTGGGAAACTCCTTGCCGAGGGCCTGTGCACCCCTGGGATTAGTCGGGGCTCTAAGAGACTCGGACCCCCGGTGCAAATCAAAAAAAAAAAATTCATCATTATTTGTTTCTATTTTCTTTCATCCTCAACTTAAGTAATTTTATAAAGATCAAGCTTCTCTTCTGTAAATATATTAAGAAAAAAAGAGCCATACAAACTATTGGTAATCTGCCAACTACTAACAACTAGATATGTAATAAATAAGAATGAATTTTGGTCTCTAAGATTGGGAAAGTGAGCATTTAGCAGTAGGATGACCATATGCCACAAAAACAGAGCAGTTACTACGCTTATCCATGGTAACAAGGGAGGATGCAAAGAGAACAATATCTGAAAGAATGAAAAGTAGCCTACCAGTCGTGAACTGTTCCAATTAAGCCTCGATCATAAATTATTTTCAATCTTGATGACATATTAACAGGAGCAACATTCATCACCCAAATGTCCTTATCCTTTAGTGCAGCTGCAAACCCACCGAGGTTTGAGTTCATGTCCATCACATTCCTAACTGAGTTCTTTAGGATAACAGACTTCATCTGCTTCCAATAGTCAACTACTCTGTCATGCCATACATTCTGGAAAATCACATAGATTAAATAGTTAAAAGACAAATTGAACAAGAAACAGAAATCATTAAATAAAATCCAACAGAAGTCTTCACTGATTAGAGCAACTTACAGTGTCTTTATGGAATTCGTCCAAAGTGACACCAATTTCCTCCAAGCGAGGTGGTGGAGCCATAAGCCTCCGTGGCCAAGATTCTAGCCCAGTCCCTTTTTCCTTATGCACCTCTTCAATAACAAATAATAGAAAACTTATCAGATTTAAAAAGAATATTAAGTATTCGTGATCTCCTTGCTAGAAGTAGTTGAATTAGAATGAAATAGTCAGTCACTTCTTCCATTTTTTTCTTTTATGAAGCGTGAGTTACTACTTCTAAAACAATCACATATTATCCACAGCCAAAAGCGGCTATTGACGCCACAGTATAAGCAGAAAAGTTTATCATTTATCAGAAATATATGTTCAGCCATTCAAGACATAGATTGAAGAATATGGACATAACAGTTGCATACTTACTCGCTGAGTAAGGAGTGATGCAAGCTTTCATCAGTACATTCCAACCTTCATCGGGATCATCACCGTACATGCACAAGGGAGGTTGTGTTCCCCGACTTCTCTTCATATAACAGCTGTTACTCAGAGGTTTGGCCCATATCACAGTTTGGTCTCTCCTTGAAACAACTCTCCAACACATTCTTCTCAATAGATCATACATAGCATTCCAAATTCTTCGATTCTCAGCATCGTGCGCATAAGCTTCAGGTGAAGAGTACACAAAATAACCACCTGGTCTGAGCAATCTGTCAAGTTCCAACAGAAGAATGCCATCTCTTTGGAGCCAATCGATTCTACAGCGTGAACAATGTGCCAATTCAAATGACCTGCTAGGATAAGGCAGTCTTTTGGTGCCCAAGACTCCTAGTGTAGATGGGATTCCCCTTTCCAAAGCAAACTGTATTTGATTCTCATGCACATCATTAGGAGCAAGTGACATAGCTATAATATCATGGGAAAGAAGATATGCCCCAAAGCTCGCAACACCACAGCCAACGTCAAGAACATTTCTTATGTTTCCGCCATTGCTGAGTTTTTCACCAGGCAATTTAAGCATCTACACAAGCACAAAACCAGACCATCGAATTATAATGCAATTATATAAACAAATCAACCCGCAACATAGTTTAATTAAGCTTAATTACCCCTGCAATTGCTGCAATGTATATGTCAGCTCCATAATGGAAATGTGTTCCTCCACCAGGGAATTTTATCTTGTCTCCATCTACAACCATCCAGTTTTGATCCGACTTTTCCTGTGCAAGATGTGTATGGGGTATGTTTGCTTTCCACACTTGGTCTCTACTAGCTGGCCATCTAATTGGGATCTGGAAATCTAACAAGGACCTCCTTGGCATCAAAACTAGACAAAAACAGTAACAATAGCAATATCTAAAAGTAACCTCAGTAATTCACAAGAGGACAAGTAGTGAACAAATTGAATAAAGGGAATCAATTCAAGCTCATCAATAACCGATACAAGTAGTGAGCAAATTGGATAAAGCCAATCAATTCAAGCTCATCAGTAACAGAATTCCTTCATGGTTTTGTACATTACCCTTAACAAAAAAACCAGAGCAAAGCAGAAAAAAGCAATCAATTGCTGACCTTGTAACCAGCTGGAGGTGGGATAAGACAGTTGTAACGACGATGAGGAGGAGGACAATGCCTCTCATAATGCTCCATAACAGTCAAATTGAGCTTCAATCTCAATTGATATATCAAATTTCTGTCAAGGCAAGGTATCAACTCCGAGTAGCTCGAATCACAAACCTAAGTTAATAGTTTAAAAGGAAGAACCAAACAAGAAAAGCAAATCAAAACCTTAACAAAACCAATGTCAAAATGCAAACTTTACAAACATCAATTAGCCAAAAAAATCAAGAATTACATGCATACAGGAATACTTTTTGGAACTTCAAGCTCTTGATCTTCCATATCCATATCCATGCGGCCATGGTACGAAATCCCAGTAACTGGATCAGAACCATCGTCAAGAGCTAAAGAGTCACGCGCTGTAGGAAGTCCAGGACCCATAAACGAACAGTTATAAAGACAAACCAAACCCAAGAACACAATCATCCCAAATAAAACATATTTCAGCAACTTGGGTCTATGAGCTGGCTCTTTCTTTTGCTTCATTTTTCACAAAAACCAAAAAACACCCACTTCAAGATTTCTTCTCTACTCAAATGGGGTTTTTGAAAAACACTCAAATTCCAAGTAACAGATGCAGATCCATTTCTAGCATACCAAGCAAAGAATCAAAACTGTTCAGCACGAGTTCCCAAGATTCACTTTTTCAATTTCAGAACTTTGTTAGGAGTCAGTCGAAGGAATTTTGGATGACTGGGAGTTTCAGCTCACTGTGGGTTGGCTACTGTTTGGTGCCGCTTTTTGGAAAAAGTCTATAAAGAAAAGAAAAAAATAGCGGTGTAGATCAAATACAATGAGCCCGATGAGTCGTTTGGTTCCTATTGGCTATTGGAATTTGTACATGAAGAAAAATCATGTTGACCTTTGTTTTCTTTTTGTGTACTTTTGATGAGTTTAAAAAGTTTATTTGCATAATTACATTAAAAAAAATTAATTACAATGTCCATCTTTACTTTTGACCCCTATATTATTTTAGAATGTCTAACAATATTTGTTCAGTTTATGAAATCAAGAGATAATTTTACACTTAGTTTCTAATTTACCCTTGTAATTAATTATAGTTATTTCCCTATTACATTTTTCAATATATTTCATTAATTATATTCAAAGGGTAATTTGGTAAAACTATCCCTATTATTTACTACTTTTTAATCTTTGTGTCAAGTCAATAGGGGTCAAGTAAAGTTGGACAGAGGAAGTAATTAATTTATAAAATTACAATAGTATAACCATGTCCAAACGAAAAGTATAATTTTGTAAATTAGCAATCATTATATAGGGCATTAACTTATTAGTATTGGGGATATGAATTTAATGGGTTGGAGTACATATAAAGTATAAAATAATTTCGAATATTAAAAAAAATTGAAGTTTCAAATTTAAAATTTAAAAATTTAAAATCTTATGTTCGAAATTTAAAAATATTTAATTTTGCTTCGAATTTTGAGTTTGCCCAAATTTTGTTCATCCTTATGAATGCCTCCCTATAGCAACTTTAAGTTCATTTTTCAAATTAATACACGAAATTAAATTTACAATAAATTAAGTCATACAAAAGTTATTTGTATCCTATCTTTATATCAAATTAATAAATAGAAATCATGTCTTTTTAATTTATATATTTATCACTTTATTTTGTGATTAAACAATAAAATTATTTAATTTGACGTGAATAAATTTTTAGCATTTGTCAGATTTTTCAAAAAGGAAGAATAAAGAAGAATGGGATCTTTCTACATAGAGGGTCCTTTTCATATTATGGAATTATTCTACAAGTTGAGGGCAGGGGGGACCTGGGCAAGGTTATAGGAATTCTTTTCCGAAAGAGAAATAGCGGAAACATAACAAATTATTAATTTCATTCTTAAATTATTGATAGTTTTAAATTTTTTTATTATTATTTTGATTAATTGAATTTAAATATCTCCATCATTTATTTGTCGCGTACTCTCTTTCCGTTCATCTTTACTTGATCCCTATTGACTTGGTACAAGGATTAAGAAATAGTAAATAATAGGAGTAATTTTACCAAATTACCCTTTGAATATAATTAATATAATGTCTTGAAAAATGTAATAGGGAAATGACTATAATTAATGACAAGGGTAAATTAGGAACTAAGTATAAAATTATCATTTGATTTCATAAACTGGACAAGTATTGTTGGATATCCTAAAATAGTATAGGGGTCAAGTAAAGATGGACGGATGGAATAACATAACAAATTGTCCGAAACTCGTAGGAGTATAGAGATCTTAATAAAAAGTCCACTTCTAAACTTTGCAAAAATTTAAGGGTGTATTTCATTCATATTGCAACATCAGATGTGTATTTAAATTCAATTATCAAGTAAAAGAGTATTTTTAGATTGTTACTCGTTTGAAACGAAACTAATAATTCATCGAGTGTCACGCACCAGAGGGAATTCGGACAGCTGATATTGGTCCTTTCGACCTATCAGAAGCACACGTGTTTAACACGACAAAGTCTGTTACTGTTTTGATCTTTTGATGCTGACTCAGTTGGCTAATAATCCATTCCATCTTGACTTTTTCTTTTTCCTTTTTCCTTTTTCTAATTTTTTGCTATTTAATGAAATTTGCCAAAAATAGAAAAAGGGATGGAAGAATAAGAAAAAAGAAATTTTGGCAGCTAGGATTCTCAGATGAATATTGTTTTTTTTTATAAAATTAAACTATCTTTGAATTATTTCGAAAAAAGATATTTTTCATCCACCTGTTTTGTTAATATAATCTTTCAATCACCTTTTTTTGGGTTTCTTCCTGTTCTTAAAATTAACAAACCTCTTTAAAAAAAAATTGGTAATATTCTTCTTCAAATCCTGCGCATATCGAAAGTTTTAGTGTATTGAATTTATTTTTTTTTAATTTTTAAATAACAATTAACACTCAAATTTGTGATAATTAAGCGATGAAAGGTTGGTTGTAGTAGAAATTAGAATAGATGGAAATACGCTGAAAAAGTTAAAAATGTGATTAGATAGAACATGAGAATTGAGATGATTTTAACTTAGCGAGGACATGATTTAAGAGAGATTTGAAGGTTAAAAATTAGGATAGCAATAGTAGGTAGTCAAGTGATAGCACACCTTAATTATAAGAAAGAGGCAAGGAGCTAGCTCCTCCCAATGGGACCATAATGAATTATTTGTAATATATTATAGCCACAACAGTTTCTTATTTTTCAATATGTATTACTATTTATCATTTTATTTACTGAATTTTTTGTTATTTGTTTTTATATTTTCTCTTATTGAGCCTCAGTTGTGAAATTTTACTGGGTATGCTATTGTTGTTTTTATATTTTATCATAATCGTACTTTGCAAAACCTCTCTTTTGATTCGAGGTATTGAGCAATTACTTTATTTCACAAAATAAACTCCATATATAAAATATATTTAATCATTCTCGCAAAGTTAAGTGATATCTTTTGTTTTTCTCACGCGTGAAACTTTTTGACTTGCTTAATTCAATAACTAATTTGAATTTGTACTGAAATATATGTGATTGAATGGATGTACATACACATTTCGTAAGTAACATCAACCTTTTTCTAGATTACAATATTTCTATCAATTTGAACACTTAATATTTGTGATTTGAGTGATTTCTTATCCTATAACTTGAGACAATATTCACTTTTGAAAGACACACTTCTGGTCTACAATATCTTATTTTATGTTATTTCATTTGTTATGAATCTACAATGCATTATCAACACGAAATTCTTGTCAGTTTCATATGCACTTGCAAGTGAAGATTAGGTTTCTTTCTCTAAGAAAATTGAAGGTACATTATATTGTTTTCATACCTGTGTGTTGAACATATATTGAACAAAAGAATTAAACTAGCTAGAGAATCTTTATATAGATTATGTAGCCAAATAAAGAAACACTATATGATCCTACAATTTTTGTGGTGAATTAGAAATGTATAGCAACATCTTTTCCCATGAATTTTTAAAGTTGATTTCTTACACTATTATACCAAAACCAAACCTAATTCCACCTTACTCTATTCGTTTTGATATGTTCGATGCGATAATTGAATTTTTATTAAATCATGAATAACTTTACTTGACTAAATGAATGCAACAACCACAAGAAATTGTATTCCAACTTGATTAATCTTCAATGAATTTTGACTTAAGTTATATGCACCCCTTAAAGTTGTTCGCATATTTCACTTAAACACCTTTATAGACTTTTTTTCTTATTAGACGCTCCAATTTTAAAAAATAAATATCCATCAAATACTTTTTTTATATCTTGTCAAAAGAAGAAGAGCGTGTAGTACACATAAAGGTAATGCAACAAAATAACAAATCAAATGAAGACATGTGGCCGTTTAAATTAAAATAATTTCCAAAATAAATTGTGAATATAAAAAAGTCTAAAACAAAAAAGAAAAGAATTTCAACTAAAAAAAAAATCACTTATATACCCCTCGCCCTCACCCCACCCCACCCCCAGCCCATCCCAAACCTCTCCTTTTCTTCTCTTTCCCCGGTCACTCCTTGTCCACCATTTTTATTATTCATTTAGAAAAATAAAGACTTTAACATATACTAAATATGAATTCATCATTTTTATATTTCTTATGTATTATTTCTTATTTTCTTTTTAGATTGATAGTGTTTTTAAAGAAGAATCTATTCTTCCTTTTTAAATTTTTTTTAATTCTGTTTTATTTTGTGGAAAAAGAACGGGAGTGGGTCGATGACAGGGTATGTGGAGGAAGTGAGAAATATATAAAATGTAAATAGTAATCTCCATTTCTTTTCGGTGAAGAAGCTGTGGATGGCTGTCTTCATTTTTTCGGGCAACCAAATAAAAAAAAGAAGGATCCTAATCTCAAGACAAAAAAGGGAAAAAGGAGATGTGGATGATGGTCTTTATTTTTTTCCGACAAAAAAGATGTGAATAGTGATCTCCATTTTTTTTGGCAAAGAAGATATAAATGATGGTCTCCATTATTACCGACAAAGGAGATGTGAATGACGGTCTTCATTTTCTTTGACAAAAAAAAATGACAAAAAGTAATTTTACATCTAAAAAATTAATACAATGACTAAAAGATTGAAAAACAAAAAGAAGAAAGGAAATTTGTGAAAAAAAATTGATGATGGATTGAAAAAGGGGAAATTTACACAATTGAACAAACATTCCACTATAAATAACAAATATTAGCTATAATTTATATATATTACATATAAAGATCAAAGTTTAAAAAGGTTGGCTATGAGATTTCGTGGGACCTATACACCTTTTGTATAAGTCCCTTCATCTTTCTCTGACACACTCTCTCACCTTCTATACAAATATCATGACTCCTCTTTCCAATACAAGCCCCCATTTCTCTCCTTCAATCACTCCTCATTTCAACAGGTACGATTTCTTTTTCTTTTTTACATTCTCAATCTCAATCTTTGTATAATCAATTTGTTGTACACAACAAAATTGTATAAGTTTAAACCATATTTATTTGTTTTATACAAACATCTATTACGTTTTGCATAACCACAAACAACACATATACTTACTTCTATTTTTGTTGTATATATACCACAACTGTATATTTTTTTTAA
This sequence comes from Solanum aculeatissimum, assembly GCA_038996855.1. NCBI lineage: Eukaryota > Viridiplantae > Streptophyta > Magnoliopsida > Solanales > Solanaceae > Solanum > Solanum aculeatissimum. The sequence continues at coordinate 20,178 of JBCEWC010001035.1, forward strand.
TCATTAACGCTACCATTATATACTCTAACCAACAAAACTTTATATACACAATCAAAAAATTATTTTGATCACCAACAATCCACAAAATTATACATATACCAACACTTACACTTATAATAACATCTATGATTATACTTATATGATAAATGTGTCTATTTGCGAGCAAATTAATCGAGCCAAAAAAAGAATGAATGTTTATACAAACAACATTAAAATTTTGATATATTCCTAATATCCACATTATAATGAAAATACAAAATATTTTAACAAATCACATTCTAGTTGACGTCAACAAAAAAAATAAAGGAGTCAACGCAAAAACACGAACAAAAAATTTAATAATATAACAACGAAAACGTATCAAAACGAGCATCACAACTACTCACGCGTTGTATTATTAGAACAAACATTTAAAAAATCCACATAACTGAATAAATAAACTAATTTGTATAATATCATCAACTCACAGGAACCAACGTATCAAAAGGAAATCAAATATTTTTATCTCACCAGATTTGTATAACGAATTTGAAAATTTTTCCCTGTTCTTGCCGATCAAGCACAAAACTAGACAAACTATGATGTTGTTTTTGGTATAGAGATTCATATTAGGTAATAAAAATTGATTACATTTAACTCGCATTATTTAAGGAACTATTTCCTTACATTGCAGCTTATCAGTAGCTAATCATCATTTAATGACTGCTCAATATTGTTGTATAAGGTCTCTCTAACTACACGTTTTATACAAAAAGAAAACTTGACCATAGTTATATAACGTAAATTAAGAAATTGTAGCTATTTATGCCTATTATGTTTCACTAGATGATTATTTTTGAAAATTCCACTTGAAAAAGTGGTGGCAACAAATTAAAAATAATCATTCACGCATCCAACAGGGTGTGAATCATACTTTTTGTGTCACATTAGCACAAAATGTGTAATGGTTCAAATTTCGAATAGTAAAGGTGTTCAATAAGTACAAGAATAGATTGGAGTGTTTTAAGTGAAATATGCAGATAACTTTAATGAGTAGCATATAACTTAAACCGTGATTTTTCTTATATAATCTTAGTTAGACATAAAACATATAGACCACAGAGATTTAGAAAAAGTTAAATTAAATATTTTCCAGTACAATAAGATTTATGGTTGTGTAATCTTCAACTCAAGGTCAGATGAAGCATCCATACTCATGTTTAAATCGCATGATATACACCGTTCATCCATACTTACTTGTTCAGTATACTGAAAATAGATATACAACAATACTTATCTAGTTTAAAAAATCAATAAATTATGTCTCTTTATGTTCATTTTACCCTTACTATTAGAAACTACTCTCTTCGCCCCATTTTAGTTGTCAGAATAAAATTTGATACAATCATTAAGAAAAATTTAATAAGAGGGACAATTTGATTAATATAATCCTATCGTGATTAGTACTTTTGAAAATTGTATAATAAATTTTTTACATATAAGAATAACTTAATTACTAAAGGTAGAACCGAAAAAAGTGATTAATTATTTTATGATTGTTTAAATTGACAACTAATTTGGAACATCTATTTTTAACATACCTAACAACTAAAATAGGGCAGAGTGAATATTTAATACTCCCTCCTCCCATCTCAATTTAATTGTTATAGTTTTCATTTTTAGAGTCAAAACTATGTAAATTTTTAACTAACATTTTAATATATACTTTTTCATCATATTGATATGAAAAAAATTGCAAGCAGTAGTACTTTTCTTATAATTTTTTAGTATCTAATTTTTTTTAACATATTAAATTAATTTAATCTAACTTTAACTTTAAAAATTAGACAAATTGACTTTCGAAAAATGCAACATAACAATTAAAATGAAACGGAGGAAACATTTAATACATTTCTCAAAAGCATTAAATTTAATATATTCAAAGGAAAATATAGTAATATTACTCCTATTATTTATTGTTTCTTAAGGTGTGTCAAATCAATAGTAGACGACCATTTAATAAAACTCTTTAACTATGATAACCCTATGATAATTCATTCAGAATGTTTAGTCTAGCTATAAGAGAACGTGATATCGTTGTTAAGTTTTTCTAAAATAGAAGCGGCCCCATGCTTAACATTGAACCTTTTCACTTGCTCCTTTCTACAAGGCTTATATGATTCGAATTTTTGCCATGTTTCAAATTTATAATGTTCTCAAAGTGTGTGAAACTGGCCTCTCATCAATTACACCTCTTCAAACTAATGACAAAAGTTTCACCTGGTACATAAAAAACCATGGGGCAATTTACAATGGTTGATAGCTGAATCATCAAATGTTAGTTTGTCTACATGTCAAAGGCCCAAAACTGTCTGGCACCCTACACAGCCATTGCATATGTGGTCGTGTCAAGGATGAGTTATATCTACACCAACCAAACATTGACCTACAAAAATGTTAAAAGAGTCAGATGGCATCATCACCAGAGATCTCTTTCAACTAGAAGATTTGCACCATCTACAGTATGGTTTAAAGTCTTTCTGCAGCGTGTGAACACTAAAGGCCATACCTGATTCATGATAGAACTATCAGGACCCAAAGTCTCGTGAAGATCCTTGTCAGTTGTCACTGCTTAGTATTACACCTCGCAAAGTTTCTTAGCATTTTCAACTGTTTCAATGTAGAAATACAATCTCCAGAGTGTTGCTTTGTCCTACAATAACCCATCGGAAACTTAGAAAACCAGGAACTTAGAAAAATTAAGCACACAATTGCAAAAGAAAAATATATATACCTCGTTTTCTAAATCAACATGCACCTCACTGCAAGTATGTTTCTCTACATGCTTAGCACGGCAAAAAATCTGGACTACACGATCAAGATTCTTAGGTGGAAGGTCCCGTATCAGCTTCCGAAGGCAGTGTTTTTCAGGTAAGGTCATTAACCTGCCAAAGGCAATTGAATTCCCCATAGCAACATTTCAGAACAAATTTGACGAGCAACAAGCCAACATAAAATACCGAGATCTCAGACACCAACTAATCAACTCCGCATCAATGCCAAATTTATTAGGATCTGTCATATGAATGCTCTATAATCATTCTTCCCTAATCAAGGCCCTTCTAAAACAGTGTTATGAAAGGCGATCGCCTTGTCGCCAATAGCGAGAGGCGAGGCGACCCTTCATCGCTTTTTAGCTTTGTGGCGAGGCGATCTTCAAAAGATGACGCCATAGCGACAATATTAACAAAGGCGAGAGGCGACAAAGGCAAGAAAGACGTCGCCTTTTGTATTTTTTTTAAAAACAACTAATTTAGGGTGTTTTAAAAGTTAAAAGGTAATTTTAGGGTTTTCTTTCCAAATTTGCACAGTTCCACTCTTAGACTTAGACTGCGACTCCAACCAAATGACCCGACTAGACTTCCCAGCGACCTGCCAAACTTTTCTGGAGACTCCAAAGTCCAACCAATGCGCATTTCTTCTTTTCTTCTTCAGATTTCATTCTCCTCCATTAGACTTTAGAGTTACTTCTATTGACTTTGGTTTTGTTTTATTCTCATTCAAATTCTAGACTTTTGGCATCTACTATCTATTTCTAGTTTTTAAATTGAAATATTTGTTAATATGTTATTGAGATTGAAATTTTGATTATTTATATATGCAATTAAATATTTTAATTTTTTGGTATTAATTGATGGTTTTGACATGTGCAGAGAAGAAGTGTTGATGTTGTCGGGAGGTGCGAGAGGATGGATTTAGGGGTTATGCAGAGGGGTAGAGGTAGACCGAAAAAGTATGGGGGTAGGTGATTAGATAGGATATGGCACAATTTCGTATCACCACGGATATGACTTTAGATAGAAAGGAGTGGGGGTCGCGTATTAGGGTAGAAGGTTAGAAGTCTTGGGTTATAGTAGGTTTAGTAGTCGTGTCGTTATATATTGTGTTGTTATTGTCCGTCATTTATTTTGTTACTTTTATTGTCGCTATATATTTTCATTTGTTATCCATTCTAGTCGTTTTATATCTAGTATTTTCTGCTATTGGGGATGATTGTTGAGATGAGGGTCTTTCGGAAACAACTTCTCTATCTCTGTCGGGTAGTGATAAGGTCTGCGTACATTTTTCCCTCCCCAGACCCCACTTGTGGGATCTTCACTGAGTATGTTGTTGTTGTTGTTGTTGTTGGTATTAATTGATGTTGTACTTCAAAAAGGTGAGCGCCTCGCCGTTCGCATTGTCTTGTGGCGAGGCAAACCCCAGACCCTTGGCACCTTTTGCCGTCCAAACCACTGGTGTAAAATAACAACGGCGGAATTACAACCTGCCCTGGTGGATCAAACTACAGACCTCCAATTTACAAGTTGATGCTCCACCACCGAAGTATAATAGCCCAAACATTTACCAGATATTCTACTATTGTCTTCTAAAGGGATTTTTGCAAGAGTCGGGCTTCTAATTCTGTCATGCTTCTTCTGGAAAGAAATTTACATGGCTTCAGGAGTGCAAAGGAATTTACAGCCAGCATCTAATTGGGCATAACAAACCAGGGCAACATATTCTAATTGTAACAAGCCCAAACATGAAAAAATCAGACAAATTTAGGCACTCACACAGTTGAACCTTTATACAAACACACTCTCTTTTCTACACTTGTCGGTCACTGAACACCAACCGAACCCTTCTTCCCAAACTTTTGCTTCTTTCCTCCTCCTTTTATAAAGGAGAATTCCATTAAAAGGCATCAAGAAGATGCTGACAAAATTATAGGGAATAGAAGAAGTGGCTCTGTTACTCCATTTCCTTCAGAACTATAACAGAATCTTTATCATAGAATATAAAACATGAATAGAAAGGAATAAAGTGGATCCAACTGCTAAATTTAGATGAAGTATAAAAGTGTCATATTTTTTAACCCCGCACATTTTAGATTCTTTGTTAATCTAAAGGCTGTGTTGTAGGAGTTGAATATTGTCAAAGATAATATAATCTATGAAGTAGAAAATGGATCTGAAAAAATGTATTGTATCCTTTGTTTTACACTAGTTGTTAGAGATTTTTAAGAGAATAAGAAAGACCATACAAAAGCTATGTGCTGAAAGACATAAATTCATGTCCCATGCTTTTAAGTACTGTGCCTTGCATTCACACAATTGGGCAAATGGCCAACGAAGGGAAATTTCAAATTCAATTAGGTTTCCTTTTGATTAGAAACTAACCTAAATACGTGAAACCAAGATGTAGTTCAAATGTTGTTACCACACAGCAATTGTTAAATCACTAGTAGAATATACTTTCGCTAACAGAATATACTTAAATGGAAAATTATGAGGCATCTTCAGACCGTTACATACTATATCCATTATTTAATCTTTCTTCATACTAGTCCTTTCCAGGAAAGAATACCACTTCCTTGAAATGGCATAATCTACCATAACTGAGAAAGCTAAATTAACATGTATGCTGCTATACATTTCAGGATTTGATATGACATCTTCTCTTCTAAAACAATTTGATATGATATCATTATACTATTTCCCATCTTCCAACTTTGGTTTTAGAATATCTCTATTGAAATTAAATGTAACACCACATTCGAACTTTTCCTCTTAAATATTGAAAAGTCAGCAGGAATACATAATAATTGATCAAATTAATTGGATTTACTTTAGGGATGGGTAAACCCAGATAAAGTGCACACCCCACAAGAGACACCTCAAACAGGATAAAGTCCCAACAACTCAATGCCCAAGCACACCCAATAAGACTAAGAGAGCAACATACCAACCCTGTTTGTTATGATTTTCCTAGAAGGAACAGACAAAGTATAGTAACATTTAATTCCAATTAATATCTCAGCCGTTCCCATCGTAACCAATAAACAAGCATTATATAACACAAATTACAATCTTCTTTGAATCTTCTAAGAAAGTTAGGTCTCAGAGAAGATTTAGAAGCAATGTCCATCCAACTTGTTAAAATTCAGCTTCCTAAGGTTCTTTGTGCACCAAACAAACAAAACAGAAAAGAAAACAACAATAAAACAAAACAACTTCTAAAATAACTTCAAATCTTCATGTATCAAATATTCCAAGTATAAATGAACTAACAAAACATACTAAAATGAGAACAGCAATACTCAAACTTTCAATGTGTTGTGAAATACCTGCAATTCGACATAACAATATCAAGAAGTTCTTCAAGCTTCTCTTCCATGTACCCAAGCTGGCATATTGTCCAACCACAATTTAGATATAGCTAACAAACTTAATAAAACCACTAAAACTCCTGATAGAGAGAGAGACTCAAGCTCCAGCCAAGTTACCGTCGCTAAGAGTTCGTCACAATGCTGCTTCATCACACTCTCAACCTTTACGCTATCATTTTGTAACAAAAACTGCAAATCGTTGTAGACCTGGAAAACGGGAAGTAGTGGTGAAGAAGCATTTCTTTGCAACTAAATCAATTCAACATTCTTAGCAAGCATAGAAAAAATGTTAGTTCAGCTGAATAATCGAAGCTTTATTCTTAACCAGTAAAACTCCTCCCACCTGAAAAAGAGAGAGAGAAGAAAGCGAGCCTAGAAAAATGCACCAGAGAGAGAGAGAGATGGATCTTACACCCCCGTCTTCAGGAGTTGCTCCAGCATTTAAACCCAATTCATTTTGATCCTTCTTTGCAAGAGATTCTTTTACCTGTTCATCTTCGAGTTTTTTAACATCATTTGAAGTATGTCCTCTAGATGGCAAGATATTCAAGTCTTCTCTTTCTGAATCCTGCATATAAGGAGTCAAAGAAAGTATCAACTAAATTTCAGTAAATAAAACCAAAATGTGAGGCGAGACTGAGGCAGTGAATTGTTTTACTCATAGATATCCGGATGAAGGAAGACCCTCTGGTCTGTTTGGAGGGCAGGAAAGAATTCCCATTACCCGACCACACCAAAATATGAAGTCTAACACAACACAAGTTTTTATTTAGCATTATAGCCAGTGAAGTTCAGGTTGGGACACTTTTCCATCATACTAACCTAAGTACAGCTCTAATAACTTTTTTTGCCTACCCATATTCACTACTACTTTTACCTGATACTCGTTGCTGGATAGATGAGGACTGAATTATGCAAAAAAATGAACTTTAGCTATATGAACTGGCTAATCAACAACATGCATACTGTTAGTAGTATCCCACAAGTGGGGACTGAGAAGGATAGAGTGTACACACACCTTACCCCTATGGTAGAGAGGTTTCTGATAGACCCTCGTCTCAAGAAAAGCATTTCAAAGTAGGTCAGGAGAAGAAATAGCAGAAGTGAAAAGCCATGGAAAAATACTATAGGAAGCATGTCAAAGCATTCTGACAAAGGAACAGTAGATACAACAAATGACACAGTAATCGAAGTACAATAAATAACAAATAGTAACTAAAATGAAAGGACAAGAATTGGCCAGTGAGAAGCCCGAAATAAGCCCAGACTTTCCCTGCCTAATTCATTTAATAAGGGGCCAGGGTTGATTGCTTCTTCCACTTCACAATTCACAAGAATAATCTGGCCCATAAAGGCATGTTTAGACTGTGCTTGAAGCGGCAGCCTTCAGACACTCCACTTAATGGGTGGTGTTTGGTCCTCACTGATCTTATTAACACATATAGTAAAGCTTCAAGGCATCCTCTTTATGCTCCCTAATTACAAATATTTACAGCTCAAAAAGAATTAACACCATTTCGCTTTTCTTTGTTACCAAATTTACAGAAAAGAAAAACAAATTTCAATAATTTTTTTGTTATCAAGAAATCCCCAAAAGCCGAAACTTGATGCTCAATTTTTTACCCTTCTTCACTTAAATATCAGGCTTTTGGAGATAAGAGTTTGAACTCATGACGTGCATCCAACTCCCATTAGGCGTTCCCCTCTTACCACTAAACCAAAGTCCAGAGAGCAAATCTCAACAAAATACATGGCCGAAAGATTATTAAAAGACTCCTAACACAGGCGCGTTTACAGGTCACCTTTTTAAAACAACTAGTACATTATGTACAAGTAACCTGCAATGTTAAGCCTCAAATATTTTTTGAAAATTGAACAGAAGCTTCCAAAAGATAGCATGTCCTAAATGAAACATGAAAATACTTGCTAATTCTTAGAAGAAGAAAAAAAAAACATGAAACGACTTACTGAGAGAAGCGATGCTTTGAGCTTCTTGAGGGGATGGTTCCCTTGATCAAAGTCAGATACAGCACCAGGTACAGATAATAAACTATCTTTGTACTTTAGGCATGACCGCAACTGACATATGGAAAATACTGGATCCAGAATCTACATTTAAATTTCCAGTGTGAAAATTATATTATTAAAATACAATCCAACTAATTGTGGAGAGAGTCAGCTGGCTTTCTATCGTTAATTGTGTATTCTTTGCTTAGAGATGATCATATACTGGCACATCTAACATATATCTTTTGCTATTGTTACATATTTATGAGCAAAGAGGAGAACCATTGATTGGAAAGCAATGACCACTTTCCACAATTATAATTGCAGAGGCTGAGACACTTCTTACCACAAAGCTCAGAATAAAGGATTTGTATATCATAAAACTACTCCCTCCGTCTTATATTACTTGGTCCCTGATGACCTGACACACCCTTAAGAAAGTTTTAATTAAAGGTGTATTTTACTAAACTAACCTTATTAATAATGTTTTGGAACTTGAAATTTGACTACTATATAGTTATTTAATACTAAGGTAGAAAGGAAAACATATAATAAATTCTGCAACATAACCAGTGAAATCCCACAAGTGGAGTCTGGGGAGTGTAAAATGTACGCAAACCTTACCACTACCTCATAGAGATAGCGAGGTTGTTTCTGGAAGAGCAACCAACTAATATGGAACGGAGGGAGTATAAAAGTAATACCCATTCTAGAAATAGGTAAGTACAAGGAGAACTTTGAGTCATGTGCAATGTAGGTGAAGGGAAAAGTGGGTAGTGTGTACCTCATCAACTTCCCTCGAAAGGGCAACAATACTTTGCCGAAGCAACAACTTCAATCTTTGCTTCCCAAAATTTGAAACATGAGATCCAAAACAATCAGAAAATAAGGAAGCAGAACCACCGGTATATCTAAACTCTTTGGCAATATAGCTATTCATACTACTATTCTTTTCGTCGACAGCTCCATTTACTTTTCCAGATTTCTCAAATATCTGGTCTGAAATTGGAAGAAAATCCTCATCCTGAGAAATTAACTCAGCCACCTCAGATGCAAAAAGCCCAAAGTAATCTGGTCCTTTTATGTTGCATTCAGTCGAAGCAACCCGACCCATTTAAGATAATAGCTTCAATGCTAACTTCCGCACTGAATTACTATTGGATTAGTGGCAGCAGCACTCACTAAAGTATTACTGCAAAGCAAAAACAAAACCAGGTTGACTGTAAGATTCCAGAGTAACACAGAGGGAGCCCTTCGCCATCAAGAACTAGAGATGGATTTGTGTCGTATATATTGAAAGACAAAAGGATTACAACAACTATATTCCCAGAAGTGGAGTCTGGGAAGGGTGGGATATATGCGGACGTTATCCCTACTTTGCGAGGTAGAGAAATTGTTTCCAATAGACCCTCTGCTCAAGAAAATCATTTTCAAAAAAGATTCGAAAGAAAAGCAAGATTAAAATGTTAAGATAAAAATACTGAAGAAATGAAAGCATAAACAATACAAATATTAAGGATAACAAAAGTAAAAGAACTAATAGTAGTAGTAAAAATTGAAGCACAAGGTAATGTTAGCCTACTAGTCATAATATTGGTAAAGGAACAGACAGAAGCTTCAATCTAGGACCCTACTCCACCACTATAATGAGAAAACATTCTACTATCTACTATAATCCTCAACCACCACACTTCCCTGTGTAGGGACATGTTCTCAATGATCGGTGAATGAGTCATGTCCTGATGAATCACTTTGCCCAAGTTCTTTCTCGGTCTATTTCTCCTCAAACCAATCACTGTCACCCTCTCACACCTCCTTATTGGGCTTTTGTGCTCCTCTTCCACGTGCCTAAACCATTTTCGTCTCACTTCCCACATCTTATCCACCACGACAACTACTTCTACCTTGCCCATATATCTTCATATTTTATCTTGTCTCTTCTAGAACACATTCAATTAATCATCATCATTTCTACGCTTTCATTTTCTGAAGGTGTGATTTTTTAACTGGCCAACATCCCATCGCACAACATAGTCAATCTTACAACCACTTTATAGAACTTACCTTTAAGTCTCGATGACACTTTCTTACGACACCGAATGCGACCCTTCATTTCATCCACTACGTGCCAATATGATGTGCAGCATCCTCATCGATCTCCAAATTTCTTTGAATTATAGACCTAAGATATATTTTTTTAGATGGCCATGGTGTCTAGGTCAGCTTTCGCGCACCTCGACTAATTCCACGAGATACCAGCAACAGGTATTAGATAACTTTGTCCACCAAAGCTAGGACAGATGGGAAGAATCACCTAGTCTTATTTGTGTCCACTGAGTTTTGAACCTGAGACATCAGGGTTCTCAACCATTTCATTGACCACTAGGCCATAATTCCCCATCTGCTTGTTGTGATACGACACTAAACTTGCACTCTATGTACTTTGTTTTAGTCGTGCCTGAAACCTTTAGATTTTAGAGCTTGTCTCCATATCTCTAATCTATCATTAGCTTTGCCGCATGTCTCGTCGACCAATACTATGTCATTTTGTGAATAACATACACCATGGTACATTCTTTTGAATATGTTGTATCAATAGATCCATCACCAAGACAAATAAAAACAGATTGAGAATCAATTTTTGGTGCAATCCTATATCAATTGGAAAGTGTTCCAAGTCTCTTCCCACTATTCTCACTTAGGCCTTGACTTTATCATACATGTCATTAAGCACTCTAATGCATGTCACAAGTACACCTCTAGCCTCCAAGTATCTCTTTAAAACCTCCCTAAAGACTATCATATGTCTCTTCCACATCAATGAACATTGTATCTTAGTATTTTTGCCTCTCCATGTACTATTCCAACAATCTCCTCAAAAAGTGAATGGCTTTTGTAGTTGATTGCCCCAATATGAATCTAAATTTTTGCTAAGATATAGACACATTCCTCCTTATCCTCATTTTGATCACCCTATCCCAAGTTTCCATAGCATCACTGAGTAGTTTCATACCCCTATAGTTATTGCAATTTTGAATACGTCCTTGTGTTTGAATAATGCAATCATTGTTCTCCACATTTATTCTTCAAGAATTCTAATTGTCTTGAAAATGACATTGAACAATTTAGTTAACCACTTCAAACTCACTTTGCCTGTTCTTTTCCAGAACTCAAAATAAAAATCTCAATATCACCTGGCACCATCCCTTCTCCCCCTCTCATCTTACAAATTTCCCCCTTAACCTTCTCAAACTTAATACATCCGCAATATCTAAAATCTTGACGACTCTCTGAGTGCTCTAAATTAAAAGACAAAAAAGTATTGGTGAACTTATGTGTTTCTAGATAGCATATCTAGGTTTAAGCAATTAAATCCCCTTAGTCAAATACTTACATTATACACATAAGGCAAAATGAATGTTTTTACAATTTTTTGGGGGTTGTGATTAATTGTTAAATCCCCTTGACATAAGAGAAGATTCTAGGGTAGCAATGAAATGTTCAATAACTGTTTTTAACTCCAAGGTGACATTCTAATATTTTTTTAAAAAGTTTTTCAATGAATTCCAAGCTCCTCCATAGGATTCATGATATCTATATTCATTGAAATTAAGTAGAAGAATATTATCGAATAACATAAAATAATTTGTTATGTAATTTAGAATTATTACTTACCATTGAGCATAGAAGATAATAACCTACCAAATTGAACATAAATTAGAACCTTTATACAAGGATTCGCTCTTGTACATTGTTGACGATAAATTTAGTTTCTCAACTTCACCACTATCTTCATATTGCATTAGAGCTTTTATAATTTTAGTAGAGATTCAAGTAGCTTCAACTCATTCAACAAGTGTCCTTATATCGTCCCGTCTAAGCTTTCCTCTTTTCACTATAGTCTTGTGTCTTTTGGATAACCATTCTAGTGGCACCACTCTTATTTTCAGTGACGCTTCTAATGATATCACGTCTATGTTTGATTAACCGATAGCATCGTCTTATTCAACCATTATTCTATCATTTTTCAATGAAAACATGCTCAAAATCCTTTCTTCACATTCTTCATAGGATAAGAGACGAGATGTTGAGTCACACTTACCATTATTGTTATGAAAAGCTTTATCTTTTTTATTCAACTATTGAGACCTTCCTCAAAGAATTTTCGATCAATCTTCCAAAAAAGGCCACTTTTTCGTGCATGAAGTTTGGGTATTCAAATGCTCCAAATGTTGCATCTTCTTGTTTTATATTCCTTAGGAAAGGAATATAAAATAGTTGTAGAACTTGAAAACTATATGGGAATGATATTTACAAGATGAGCATAGCAAAAATATGATTGTTAAGATGGATATACAATCATATAAAATTAAACTGAACAAATTGAATTCAACTAGGCGCAAGTAGCACACATATAGGGATAATATGAGAAAGAAAGTTTGAGTATTGTGGTACACCATTGACGTATAGATGCTCGATCAAAGGTGTGAAAACATGATAATTGAAGTCGTTAAAAGGTGACAAAATAGACCTAAATCAAACATAAGCAAATTTTTATGAAAGACCTAATGTATATTAGAATCATACAAAGTTAGCAAAAAGGCATAGTATGTAAATGTGTCATTTAACTTGGTCTCATTTGGCATCTATTCCCTCAAACTTGGAGTGTACACAAGTAGCTACTTAAATTTCTATAAAGTTGAACAAGTAGACACATGCATCCTACATGGCATAATACAAATCAGTTCAAGTGCATCTCACACGAATTGTCATGCAGAACGCATGTCTACTTTTTGTCCTCTAGCTCTACGTACAAACATTTGAAAATTGTCATTTTTCCTGCTATGATCGCTAATTTCACGTCCTTCTTGGATGCCTTATGCCTTACCGTGTTTGTCTGCCTCTCCTCCTCGTCTTTACTTTCCACCAACTTAGCATAAGCAAATTTCTTTGCTTTCACCTAGACGCGTACATCTCTATTCCACTACAAGTCCCCTTAATGGCCACAAAATTTGCCCTTCAATTCCTAACATTTCTCTAGTTACTTCTCTAAGGCAACTAGTTATCTTATCCCACTTGATGTTTGCATCATCACTGCTCCACCAAACCTCCATCGCCTCTAACTTCTCCTCCATCTCTAAGGCTTTGGCAAGCGTCAAACCAACCCATTTGATCCTAAATCAATCATACAAAGTCTTCTTCGTCCCTTCCCACTTAATCCCAAGTCCATCACCAGGAATTTATGTTGGATAGCAAAACCCTTGCAAAGGCCTCTATCGTCCTTCAGAGTAAGTAATAAATCTAAGTTCTGGCCACCGTGCTACAAAAGATAACCGGCGGTCCTTCAAAAAGCATGAATTAACTATCACCAACTCAGAAGCTTTAGCAAAATTCAAAAGCGACACACCTCCTCCATTTCTAACCCTCAAACCAAAATCACCATGCATACCATCAAAATTGCTAGCGGTTGACTTGATATGACCATTGAAATCTCCACCAATGAATAGCTTCTTGAAATGTTGTATACCCACCACCTTATTCAAATCCTCCTAGAAATGTTTTTTGACCTCCTCCGCCAAGCCTATTTGCGGCACGTAAACACGGATAATGTTCAAAGAAAGCCCTCCGATGACCAGCATGACCATCAATACCCTGCCCTCCAATGACTAGCATGACCCAGTCAATGATTCTCCTAACCTCCTCCACTCTTCATCTACTAAAATGCCTACTACATTCCTATCCCTCAAGCCTCCTAAATACCACAACTTAAATCCATCCACATCTCGAGCCTTGGAACCTAACCACTTAGTCTCCCAAACAAAAGCTAAGCTTTCTTTTCTTGAGAGACTTCACTAGCTCCATGGACTTACCCATCAAAGTCCCAATATTCTAAGACCCTACTCTTGGCCTAAAGGATCCTTTAACTATAAGGTATGTGAACTATAAAGTCTCATGTTCAAATACAACACTAGGAGATTGCTTTTCATCTGCCCAAAGGGTGCACGAATGGCACCCGTAACTTACCTAATCACCCCAATCTAGTCATCCTCACTAAGAACATCACGGTGTAGCTACCTTCCTGATCCTCCTCGATCAACCTGATCATTCCAATCTATTTTTTCTCACTAATAACATCATGAGGTGCCTGCTATCTTTCCACCAACACAATTACCTAATAACTCTATTCATCATGTTTGGACATATAAAAAGAAATCACCAAATAATACTTTTGCCTCCACCCCACTTGTGGGATTCCACTGGGTATATTGTTATAATACTTTTACCTCCTGTGGGAATTAAACATAAATCCTCATGGTCACCAACCCACAACTTTATTGACCACTAGATCACACCCTTTTGAGAGTCTCTACGGATTCATGTCCATCCATAACTTTTATCTAGACCAAGGGTGGCTCAACCCTAAGCCACTAAAGCTGTGGCTTTAGTCCCTAACAAATAAGGGTTTCAAAATTCAAAGCTCAAATACGAAAACATATATGTACATCCGAAGATGCACAAAAAAGTAATAAATTCGACTAAAATGCAAGATTAAACGAAGAACCAAAAGCACTGAACAGAAGAGTGAAGACGCAGACAAAAAGATGAAGGAAATACATACATAAAAAGGAGATCTGATGAAGGCGATGTAAAATGTAAATTGTGAGAAGCACACTTGGAAGAAACAAAATACCCTAGAAAATAAAAATATTATGTATTTATTGTTACTATTTATTAATTTAATAAAAATAATAGTTTATTCACTATCTCTTATTGTTTTCTTTTTATTTCTTAATTTATCTAATTACTTAATTTAACTCAATCATATTTAAATATTGACTTTTTAAAATTGTCTTCAATTCTTTAACATATTTTATAAAGCATTTCAAGCTCAAAACTAACTAGATTATCAAATAATTAAATTTTAAAAAATATTATTTTAACTTTGAATATGATAACAGTCATTATAATATTGACTTTTATAATTAAAAGTAATACAAAATATTATATAAATAAAAAAAATGATACTCTAATTGACATATCAATCAAGTGGAGTCTTAAATTTTTAAAGACTTTTAGAGAAGTTTTGATAGTTCTTGTAACACTTGACCCTATTGAAAAAGTTTTCCAAACAATAATCCATAAAAGTGAATTTTAAGCATTTATGTTGTTACGTAATATACAATAATTTATACTTACAAAATTAAAAGCACGAAGACTCTTAAAAACATTATTTGAACTTTTTATCCTTCGTTAAAAATTTTCGTTCTAAACAATAAAAATTAATTGAAAAAAATTATTATGATTAAATTCATCTACAAATAATCACTTTTCAACTTAGATAGATTTCATTCAAAAAAAAAAAAAGTAAAAGTATAACTAAAAACAATTCTCATGGCTTAGAATGCCAAAAGAAAAAGACCCAAAGAAGGAAAATTTCTTCAACTTAAAACTTCTTTTAGATTTAGGAATCTTTACTATTTTAGTATAGAATTTAAGCATTAATTTTATAAAAGAAAATATAAAATCTTTTTTTTTGGTTAATTACATTTTTTTTTGGTTAACTAAATTTATTTTACTCAGTTGAATAATATTTAACTTCAAATATTTCGAAATTCGCCAAAAGTTTCAATTTTAGAAAAGGAAGTAAATTTGATTAAGAACATTATGTACTATTTTTTATTTGAGTTTAAAGAGGACTCAACTTTTCTTTACAATTATTTTCTGTAATTCTAATTTATACTAGTAAAAGTTGTCCGGCCCACTAAATATGATTGATTATTTTTACACTCTTATTTGTATAATTAAATTTAAATTTAAAATATGATATTTCATTCATTTTAATTTGTTTGTCCTTGGTATGGAGTGGGGTGGAGGTAGCTCAAGCAGGCAGGACGACGAAGAGTTGTCTGCTTTGGAAGACTGTGGTTGGTCAGGAGCAGACAACTCAAGCACGAAGGACGGCAAAAAGTTGTTTGCTTTGGAAGGTTGTGGTTGGTCAGGCTCACACTTATTGATTATTTTTACATTCTTATTCGTATAACTAAAAATTTAAATTTAAAATATGATATCTCATTTTACATGACTTAAAATAATTGATCGGAGCGAAATAGTAAAATCACAGTTGAAACAGTTGAAAAAATGTCTCATTAGGAGTAATATTGTAAAATTACAGTCAAAGCAGTTAAAGAAATATAATTAAGCAGCCGAAGCAGACAACTCAAGTACGCAGGACGATGGAGAGTTGCCTGCTTTGGAAGGTTGTGGTTGGTCAGGAGCTCAAGCAGGCAGGATGATGAAGAGTTGCCTTCTTTGGAAGACTATGGTTGGTCAAGAGCAGAAGCAGGTAGCTCGAGCACAAAGGACAGTGAAGAGTTGTCTGCTTTGGAAGGTTGTGGTTGGTCAGGCTTACGCTTATTGATTATTTTTATTCATATAACTAAATTTGAATTTAAAATATGATATCTCATTTTACATGATTTAAAATAATTGATCTGGGCGAGATAGTAAAATCACAATTGCAACAGTTGCAAAAATAAGATAGTAAAATTACAGTTGGAAAAATGTCTCATCAGGAGTAATATTATAAAATTATAGTCGAAGCAGTTAAAGAAATATAATTAAGCAGGTAGCTCAAGCAAGCAGGACGACGGAAAGTTATCTGCTTTGGAAGGTTGTGGTTGGTCAGGAGCTCAAGCACGCACGACGACGAAGAGTTGTCTGCTTTGGAAGGTTCTGATTAGTAAAAAATTGTAAACTGACACTTATATATATAGATAGAAGATATGATTATAATCTACGTACTAATTTTGGCTAAATTTACTATCAACAGTTAAAAAGGTGTAGTATAATTACATTTTTTTTTTAAAAAAACTTACCATGTTTAACTTGAAAATTATGTGATGCTGTAGAAAAATAATATACTAACGGTGCAAATCATATTATTACAATATTAATAAATAATTTATTTGTAACGCAATTAGTGGAAAGTATAAAGTTTTATATTAAAATTATAAATAAATTTGAATGTATTTGTTTTTATAAAAGATTTAAAAGAGGATAACTATTTTTGTCGTAACTTTTTATTCACGACTTTACTAAAAATAAAATAAGCTCTTTTTATACATGTATCTTCTAAAATTATTAAATAGAAATTAAGACAAAATAATCTATATTACTTTAACAACAACATACCCAGTGAAATCCCACAAGTGGGTTGGGGAGGGTAAAATGTACGCAGACCTTACCACTACCTCATAGAAATAGAGAGGTTATTTCTAAAAGACCCTCATCTAAAAAATATCGTCCCCAAAAGCAGAAATTGTTAGATATGAAAAAAAATGACTAAAGCGAAAAGCAAATGATAATCTATAAAGACAATAGAAGTAACAAATAAATGAAGGACAATAACAACACTGTATATAAAGGCACGACTACTTCTACTAACCTACTATATCACAAGGTCAGTCATCGTCCCACCTCTACTAGTCGTCTAACCTTCTACCCTAATACGCAGTCTCCACTCCTTTCTATTTAAGATAATGTCCTTGATGATACGAAGTTGCACCATATCCTATCTAATCACCTACCCCCAATACTTTTTTGGTCGACCTCTACCCCTCCGCGTAGCCTCTAAATCCAACCTCTCGCACCTCCTAATAAGAACATCAACACTTCTTCTCTACACATGCCCAAACCATCGTAATCTCGCTTCTCTCATTTTTTCTGCCACAGAGGGCACCCCTAACTTCCCCTGAATGATACCATTCCTAATCTTATTCCCCTTAGTATGTCTACATATTCATATCAACATGCTCATCTCCGCGACCTGCATTTTCTGAACATGTGAATTTTTTATTGGTCAACTTTCCACCCCATATAACAAGGACGGTCTAACCACCATTTTGTAAAATATACCTTTAAGTTTAGGTGGTATGTTCTTATCATACAATGCTAGAGAGACAAACCTCCATTTCTTTCATACTGCCCAATACGATATGTGACATCATCGTCGATATCACTACTACTTTGGATGATGGACCCAAAATATTTAAAGTTTTCTCTTTTGGGAATAGATTGATTGGCAAGCCCCACTTCAATGTTTGCTTCATCCCTCGCAACACTGAATCTGCACTCCAAGTATTCTATTTTGGTCCTGCTTAGTTTGAACCCTTTGAATTTTAAAGTATGTCTCCAAACCTCCAATCTATCATTAACTTTAACCCGAGTTTCATCAATCAGTATTATAGCATATACAAATTGCATACACCATAGAACCTCCTCATGAATAGACCATGTCAGCTCATCCATTACTAAGGAAAAAAGAGAAGGGCTTAACACAGATCCTTGATAAATCCTCACATCAACAGGAAAATACTCTGAGTCTCCTCCTACAGTTCTTACCCGAGTTTTGGCTACATCATACATGTCCTTTATCATCCTAATTAAATCATTGGAACACCTTTCTCCTCTAAAAACCTCCATAGAAAATCCCTCCGAACTTTGTCATAAGCCTTCTCAAGATCAATAACCACCATATGAAGGTCTTTTTTTTCTTTCCTTTTATTTCTCCACTATATGAATCCGAACTGATTCTCTGAAATAGACACTTCTTTTTCTCACTCTCCTCTCCACCACTCTCTCCCAGACCTTCATAGTGTCATTTAACAACTTGATACCTCTGTAATTGTTACAATTTTGAATATCACCCTTATTTTTGTATAGTGAAACCATTGTACTCCTCCACCATTCATCGAGCATTTTAGCAGTCTTCATAATAACATTAAATAACCTAGTCAACCAGTCCATACCATCCTTAATCGTGCTCTTCCAAAAATTTATTAGAATCTCATCGGGTTTGATCGCTCTCTCTCTGTTTATCCTACTAATAGCACTTCTAATCTCTTCAGCTCTAAAACGTCTGCAGTAGCCAAAATGTGTTGTCTGCCCACAATGATAACATATACCTGAACCCTCACTGCACTGCCAATGTAAAGCTGACCACATTGTGTACATGGAGGAATGGGCTATCTCATTTATGTAGAATGTTCATGTTAACGGCCCTTATGCTGAACTAAACTCTACCCTGCTCTAGACTGAATATAATGATCAAATTGTTGGCCCTGTGTCTGTAGTGAGAAATTACCTACTGACCGAGGTAGATATCAATGAAATGAGGGCCTAAAATCACCCCGTGGCTCCCTATAAGACCCCATAGTACGAGCCCTCTTATTCTGCTCTTTGTCTATGCGGGTATCTCAAATCTAACGTGAAAGGTCCTTTGTAGTCTGAGGAAAAACCCATATACGAGAAATATCTACACGGTCCCCTAAAGATGTTATCCTACAGTCTATGATCAAATGATCCCCTAAACCATTCACATAACAATGAACTCTTGCGCTCATGATACGTACAATATCTGGTGCATATCTAGCCAAAGAATTGAACCTAAGGCTATACTCCTTTACACTCATATTCCCCTACCTCAAATTGATAAAATAGTTAAGATGGGTCTCTCAAACCTTCTATGGCAATTAGCGGGCTAAAAATGCCTTAGAGAAGTTTTTCCACTCTACTGGCAAGGCATCATATCCTCTGGATATCTCCTATGTCTCGTATCATAAGATGGCGACATCACATAGTCGAAAGGAAGCCAGCTCCACAACCTAGGTAATGGAGGCATGCATCACCTTCACTACTCTATACATATGGTCTATAAAGTCTCAAGGACCCCCAGTGGGACTGGTTCATGTTAAATCTTGGAGGGGTCAACTAAAGAAACTCTCGTACCTTTAAACTTTTGTGTTGATCCCTTATGACATCTATTCTCGCTTCTAGTTGTCTCTCATAAATGGAAACCATCATGGTCAGTAGCTAAACAACCTCCCTCGTCCCCTGCTCCCCAGTCTCAGATGAGGCTAAGGGTACTGCACCCTTTTGGGCCTCAACAGGTGCTGGTGAATCTGGTATTGTTGATACGGGAGACTCCTTGTGTGCCTCTATGAGGAATATATCCCCTGACCTAGGGATGAATGATCGATACCTTCTCTCTTATCCATATCTGTTATATGTCATGCCATCTCATGAGCGTAGGCAGCTCGTTAAATAAAAACCACAAAGAACGATTTAGATTTCATATGTTCCTATAGCTTTGCTCTATAGCGCGATCTATTAAGAGAAAGAATTGTAATCATCTCTAAATACCTCGTAGCCTCCCGATTATAAGTATGGTACACAATACACCTATAAGTAAGAATCTACTATACACGACATTGTGGACTCCCTAGGATACAACCTTCTCTAATGCCATGTTTGTCACGCCCTAAAAAAAAGGGGGGGCGACTGACACTCAATACCGCCATCGGCCAAGTAAGCCACCGAACATGCTAGCAACTAAACTAGAGGTCAAAAGATCGGGTAACATAACATCTGAAAAAACTAAGTCTGGACCATTTAGGTCATGACCTGGACAACAATAAGTCATGTACATCAAGATAGGTAAACCAAAATGATAAAGTATTGGCTAACCTACAAGGCTGCAATAACAGAGGTATAGTCACATACTATATATACATACCAATCCTATGATTGGAGACAAAAAGGCACAAGACAACCAACCCAAAATAACAAGTCCACAATAGCCTCTAAGAGAATCACTAACATTGCCAGGATAGGACCCCGACTATACCCAACTGTATAACAAAAAATAAGCATCTTGTGGAAGCTCCAGGAAGAGGTGGAGCTCACCAAATCATAAGTGAATTGGGCTCCTAGTGGAGGGGTCAATCAGAATCACTATCAAAACCTACATGCACGAAATAAAATGCAGTGTCCCCTGCCAACGGGATGTTAGTACGAATAAACATGTACTGGTATGTAAGGTAGAAAGTAAAACCAGAGATAACTGTAGTAAAAAGGATAATAGAAATACCACATGTAACCAAGACTCATGTAACCTTTCTGGTCAACATTCAACCTCCTAATGATCAAATACGCATGGTATGCTCAAGTAATCGCATGTCGTGAATACATATATATAGATACAAATGCATGACATACCCAACCAAATACTAGCAATGGTGGTCCTTTCCGGGAGCTACCCAACATCATATCTGTCAACCTGTGGCCATTCGTATCATATACATATATATAGTCAGTTGGGCAAATAGGCCTCATACTTCCAATTATAGCTTGAAGTCCATGCATAACGTGCAATATATGATATGAATGCACATAGTAAGCCATAACATGAATTCAACCAATCTTGGCTCATTGGTACGCTTATCCTCATAACATCATATTCATTGTCATAGCATACACATGACCCATGGGGTTAGAATGAAACCTTAACTCTTAAAAGGTTCATAAAGATGCTTCACACAATACTTATACTTGGTTTCATGTCATTCAGTTAAAGAAAGTATTTAAAAAGAATTGAATGTCTTAGTAGTTTAAATAGGAGTATTATACTACAGATCATTGGAAATCAACGTGTTACTTTCTAAGTGCTTCAACTATAGTTTTAGTATGGAAGAAGGACTGATTATGAATACTACATTTTCCTCGTAATCTGCCTTTATTTTTTTGTGACACCACACCAAAAGGAGCAACACTTCAGCATAAGGATAGGTAGTCAAGAAATTCGATAAATTGATATATATATATATTGAATGTTCATTTTGAGCGAACGAATGGAATAGCAACCTAATACCATCATGAAAATAATCCAGCTGCGATCCCAATGTCTTTTACAGAAGGTCTTTCTAACAACAATAGTAAAATATTGCATTTGACATTTTGGAGATTTTCTGAATTTCGTGCTAAACGAAGGGATAAAGCTTAGCCTTAATATACATTTCCAACGGACGTCCAAATGCCTAAAGTTTCTTCACGAGAGTTGTTCCTCACATCCTAAGCTTCGCAACAACTATATATACACAACATACAAACACCTATAAATAGCCTATAAATTAGCATTAATGGCCAGATTTTCCATATAGCATTTACGCGAGGAAACGTTCGTAGAACTTCGTCAAAATGGTCGAAAAAGAGCCCCAAAATGATTACTTCAATAAACTAGCTGCAAATATACCCTAACCAACAAGAACACAACCTTTTTCACAGTCCAAAACAATCCAAACATAGCTAATAAGAGGAGAAAATAATCAAAAAGCGTAAGACACATGTTTCTAGGCACGTAGGTGAATTTTAACTGTAAAAACATGAAGAACTTACCTTAATCACTTAGGGACCTGGTGCGAGCTTTATCTTCAACATCTCTACTATTTTGGGATGAAAATGATTCATTTTCAGCTTTAAAACATCAAAATAGCCGACATATAGTTGGGTTTGACCCGACCCGGCCCATGACCCAGTTTTATGCTCGAGCAGTCATGGTAAAATTGTCATAACTTTTAATTCTGAAGTCGGATTGATGCACAGTTTTATGCGTTGTAAACCAGACTCATAGATCTTCAACTTGATAGGTCATGGACCTTATAACTCCTTATATCATGTGAGATATGTCCTGATATATTTGACCCAAATTTAAGAAGGATTTCTTAAAGAAGCTTACGATAACTTTAGCCAACCTTTATCTTGCAACTTTCTCGACTCCGAAACATAACATATAAACTTTGGGCTATTAAAATACCCCTTAAGAATCCATTATTATTAAATTATGCACTTTTAGTTCTATTCGAGAAGTGAAACTCAATTTAGATCTTCCGAAAAGGGCGAGGTGCCACTTGGGCCATCTCTCTAATCCCGAATATGTATTTAGGGGATTCCTTTGATTAAAAACTTTAATCCCTTGATATTACCACCTCTTTGCAGTCTTATTACCCTTAGGTGTTATCCAAAATCATATGTTCCTTAAATAACATGCCACACCATGTATATTATGGAGGACGAGAAATACGAGGTCTTACAACTAAATTGGACTAAGTCCCAAAGAGAAGAAAAGTAACACTTTGAGCAAATGTATTTTTTTAAGTATGAGCATATAATTAATATTTTTTGGAGTAGTATTGAGCATCAGTATGGATAAAAGTAATAATATCTCGAACTCATAAATTACGTAGCCAATATAAGATATGATTATACCAAGAGTACAACTCCTCACTTTCCACTGAGATGACCCAGTTTTGGATGGATCCACTCCACTAGTACTTCGTCCCTTACCCCAGAAAAACATGGGATGACTCTGACAGCATAGGCAAGACGTTGTATCATCACGAGGCTCATAGTGATGGTTAATAGTTAGAGAAACCTCCCAAGCTAAAGTAAACTAATTCTTGCATACAGAGTTGCAGTATATGATATTACTTTCAGCATACACTTTATTTCTTATTTTACTGTTGTATTTGAGACGTCCTTTTATCTACTTCTAAGTATAGTGCCTTATCTTGAGTTCCTTGTTTTGGCTATTTTACATGCTCGTACATTTCATGTATTGACGTCCTTTGGACATGCATTATTTTATGATGCAGACGTAGGTGACAGAGTCCTTCGGCAGACGCTTTGTTGAGGACCAACAATTCATTTAGCTATTAGTGAGGCCTCCTACTAGTCAGAGGCTTTGGAGTTTTTATTTCTGTTTCAGTACTTATTTTAGTTGTGGTTACCGTGGTCCTGTCACGATAGTTATTTCAGATTATCTTGGTTAGAGGTTCATAGATCAGACGATACGAGTTCTACTTCTTACTTTAAGCTATTATTGAGATGTCTTCTCTGTTTAGTTTGTTGCGATTGTTTCAGCCTCTTTAGTTCATTATATCTGAGCCTATCGTTTACTATTTAAGTCTTTCATTGAGTAAAGTAGCCAAGTCAAGTGGTTCGCTTGGGACCAGAAATGATTTTGGGTGTTTAGCACGTCCAAGGTGTAAACTCGAGGCGTGACATAATTTTACTTTAAAAATCATTTACATCTCGTCAAAACTCTTGCATCAAAACATTATTAAACTCAATGCTCAGTTTTCATTAAAAACTCTTTAATTAAATTGTCTTAGTTTGAAAACAAAACTTCATTTTATGCATGAGAACCATCAATCTCAACATCTAATAATGCATGGAAAGCCATGATCATCAACTCAATTAAGGTTCATGGAAAAGTAACCATGGACAAGAATTTCGATAATAAAATAATAATAATTGCACTACATAACTATATAGAACTTAATAGAAGAAGAATTAACTTGATTAGAATTCAAAACTAGATTTTTGACTCAACTTATTACTCAATTAAAACAAAAACATAGACGTTGGACGCGTAGACAAACTTAGTCCAACATTATGATAGTCTTACATATCTAGAAGATGAAAATTTTGCTCGAAACTTCAAGACCTTGATAGACTTACTAGAACCCTAACTTTTTCTCCTCTTGAACTTGCTATTAAAGTATTGTAAGTGATTATGAGATTGTGGATACTATTGAGTACTAATGAGAGATTTATTTTAATCCCAAAATATTCAGAGTTTAATTAGAAAAAAAATAAAAAGGGCGAAAATGACCCTCATTGAACTGTCGAACTGAACCACAAGACTTCATTACGGGTCACGAGTCAGTCTATGGCTCATAGGCTATGACTCGTAGAACTTAACGAAAATTCAAGCTTGGGTCTATGAGAATGCATCTATTGGTCGTAGACCCATTGGTGGGTCATATTTTTAGGGCTCGTAGAAATGAAATTCAACACATGAAATCCACAATTAATTTTTGAAAATGAATCTTGAAATGAAATAAATAAAAATTAAGAAAATAGTGAAAAGATAATTTTATCTAAAGAGAAATATTTTAATGAAGGGCAAAAAGTTCAAACAATATTTATAAGAGTCTTCACACTTTTAATATAGTAGATAGATAAATATAGATATAGATAGATAGATTATAAAAAGAAAAAATTACAGAAATACACAACATTTGGAAACTTAATTACAATTATTCCCTACCATTTAAAAAAATTACTAAATTCCCT